>JANAVB010003534.1:0-21582 GCA_029216955.1 Iris pallida
TGGATCATAAAAAATCAATAGTCATATGCCAATAAAAGATATAGCCTCTATAGTATTCAAAAAACGTATGCATATCTGAAGTCATTTCATCGAGAATTCATGCCTCACCAGTGTACATCTGGCTGTAGTAAACTCTTGGTTCACGACTTAAATATAATATGGTATCAATTATTCTATCAACTTTATCCAATATTGACATAGCAACTCAAATATCAAAATAGGACAACTATGACATAGTTTTAATAATATTTGATAATTTACGCTTGGATGAAATTACTTTAACTTAGGGATCACGCCTGCCGGTGCACTACTGGCTGCAGTGAACCCACAGTCTCCATAATTTAAATAAATGGAGATAGTATGCATCTGCCTTGCCATTGTATGTCACTGAATATTCTTTCAAACTCTGTCCATAAAAATTTTTAAAGGAGCTTCTAGAATTTAAACAAGCTCCAAGATGATCATGATAGAAAAACTATAAATATCTGTCCTTGAAGTGAAACTATTAATTTTGAAAATAAAATGATTGATTAGGAGAACTGAATGACTAGATAAGTATAAACATTCTAATCTTTATCAAACTAACTCGAGATTCACATATAGGTAATTGAGTAAAAAAAATTTTGAAAATAATTCCTTATGGCAAAAGGAAACTAAATAAGTAATTCGGATATGTTGATGATATTTAAGGAGGGCAAAAATAAAATTTGAACAAATGATCAAGATTTAGGAATTGAATCCTAGGAAGTCCTAATTTACCATGCAAATAGTCTACCCAACTTCGATCCTACCATATCAAACACAATGGTATATCCCTCTATGAAAATTCCAATAATTTAATATATCCCAACCTAAGTCACAAGGCCTATGTAGCAAGCTTAACTACCCAACAGTCAGTTTGAATAAGGGCTTCCCTATGGTGTACATAGTCCTAGCCATTTTCTAAAAATCAAACCAATCATAATTGTGAATAAGAACTTCCTAGTTGCAGGCTCGTAATAGTACAAACAACTTAAGTACTATCACGAGTTCGCACAATTTTGTGAAAACTGACCTACATGGGCCACCACAAAAACTTGTCAGAATAACATCCGCTTATCGAAATACAAGTACATAGCCAATCTAGCCTAGGTCGCAGCGGCGGTAGTACGTTGTCTAGGTCTCAATAAAATCTCAAATATAATAAAATCATATCTAATTGCTCATTCACAATAACTGTCACGCCCCGACCTAAAAAATCGTTTTATCCTCGCATCGATTTATCGAATCATCGTCCTCGCTGGGGCGTGATGCCATACGAGTTTGAAATTTGCACTCATACAAAGCAAGATGACAAGTTCTCAAATAGTTATCTTTGATTTGATATTTAACAACAAAAGAAACAGAGTATGAAATAATTCTCTATTGATAATTGGACTGAGGTTATAAGGCTATCAATAGCCCAACTGAATTTGCCTGATTGGCTTACGACACTCAGGTTCTCTCTTGCCCACAAAGGATTTCATCGTTCCATATATCACGCCTTCTATATCTCGGCCACATCACCATGTTATAAGTCTGAACGTTAATGCGTCACACGCCCAAAATGCTATGACATTCCATGCCTCAGCGCATTCAAGCGAATCTCCACCGTGAGCAGATCATATCCTCAATCTGCAAGTAATCTGGTGGGGGATCAGTACTAATCCTCTCGCATACTGATAGGACCCACTTTGCTAAACCGATATTAAGTAATGTATTGATTCACACATCATACAAATTAGTATCTTTCTATATTACCTTAGGATATGTTTCTTAGCATATTCGAAGCAGTAAAGCATGTTATCATGGAAAGCAAGCTATGTTTAATTCATATAAGCAAGCCAGCATATAGCAAACTCATGTTTGTTTCGTGGCATGACTTCTTACCAACATCAATGCACTCATTATTGTCCGACGCAAGGTGAATAAGCCTACCATCTTTTTCTGTCATGTTATAATTGATATTGTACAGGATCTCTGTGTGCCTGTACTTTCAACCCAATGTTCCTTAACTATATGAAGGTCGTTGGCTTTAACACCATTATGGACATAAGGGTTTGATGGTGACTACTTCAGCCTAGGGAGCTAATCCTATGCCTTGAAGTACTCCCGAACGATACCGATATTTATGGCGCTCCATTTCAATGGTAGGTCACGAGCCTAACAGATTGAAATACCCCACACAATACCCATCTCAAATTTGCTATCTAGATCGAACGGTCCTGGCATCCAGCCTACCATGCTCGAGGGATAAATAAACTTGTGCACAAGTATCCGTGACCATGTAACGCATCAAACTCATACAACCAAGCAATTTTCCTATCTCTATTTCCATTGGCATAATGTTCCAACTCGATGTTCATTAACAAACTCCCCGAAGGCCATAAATATTTCGAGGCATTATGTCGCATTCAATAGTTATTCGATATCCTTCGAGTCGTGCATTCGATGCATGCCCCGATTTAGCATTTCTATATTCTATGCCTTAGCATTCATGATGTATGTTCCTTCCCTCTGACTTATGCACTGAGGCACGCATCGATAGGGCATTTAATGTTCTATAGCTCGTACAATGAGGCACTCACGCCGATATAGTCCTTCAATGTGCTAGCCCTCTAACTCGTATGTGGGGGCACAAATGACATGTGCACTGAGGCACTCATCGATACAGTTATCCCATATTTTTATGGCTTATGCACCGAGGCGCTCATCTTTACAATATTTGATGTTCGGTAGCGACTCGTACAATTGATGTACATTTTAATTCAATTGTTCTATCTAGTGTTCGACACGCACTACGATTTCTTCCTTCGAGCCACGCCCGTGGTCTCGGTAGGTTAACTTAGCATATAATGGTTCATATTACTAAGGCATGAAGGAGTAGAAAAAAGGGTCAAAGTCATCCCACCTTAAGCCGATATGCCTTGGTTCGATTTCATAACTTTGTTGCATGACCAACTCTTCTGACTTAGCCATTCAAGCACTTTATGTTTTGTTGAATTATCTGACTGATTTGGCTTACCGTGCCTATGCCTCAATCCGTTGCGAGGTATTGATTTAGTTTTTTGGACGCCGTTGCAAATAGAAAAAATGTCGACCTTTTATATTTCAGCGTAAACGTATAGCCTGCACACGAAACCAACAAAAATCAATATTCGTTCGAATCAAACTTGTGCGTCGCATCGATTCGATTTCTTAGAATCTTCAAACCGACTCAATACTTCTCTCTCGGGCCAACTTAACACTTGCATCGATCTTACTCGATGCATTCCTTGGGTCAATGTAACTCTTGTATCGATTCACATTCATCGATACTTCATCGGCTCAACGCAACTCTTCGAGTTAATGACTCAGCATAATACACCATACAGAGTGGGACATTACATAATAAACCACTCAAAACAATGTTCATCCTCGAACCGAAACTAACACTCAATCCAAGTGTCTCTAGATCGTTTCATGATCTCGCCCAACTATCTTCGTTCGATTTCAAACACTCGTGTAAGCTTTCATTAACTTTCACAGTATTTCCTGCAGCTTGATTTGAATTCAACATACAACTTGATTTGGATCGTTACACATATTCAAGGTGTCCAAAAATATTATATATATATATATTTCAACCAAGTCCAGTGGTACAGAATTAGAACAAAGCTAACAGATAAATTTTTAATCCTATATACTTTCCATCTCGTACTCTCGGTCGTACTTATCTCTAGCAACCGTTCCCAAAATTTTATCACATATTTATATTCGATACATCGTGTAAAACCCCTAAATTTCTACTACGATTTTTTTTTATTTTAAATTTGTATTTTTACTTTATATTTATACGTCGCATGCTAATTTGCATTTTCCGTACCCTCTCGTCGAGTGCGAATTTGCGCGAGGAACATATTTTTAGAAAATATTTTTAATAGCTCTCAAATATCAGGTGATAAATATTTTCATTTATTTATTGATTGAATGATTTATTTAATTGTTTTTTTTTGCAAAAAGTCGCACAAAACATCCCATTGAGTTTTTCCCAAAAATAATTTTTCAATTATGGTAGTGATATTATAAATGTTTACTTGCAATCACATGAATCTAATTCATGAATAGATTTAAATATTTATTTTCGAAATTAATATTATGCTAATTTTTATAAATTATAAGAAGATAATTCTAAACTTATTTTTATGAATTAAAGCGATATTTGATATATTGGATAACTTTAAAATGATTTTTTTGATTAAATTACGATTATCTAGCTTTCGAAAGGATATTGTTGTTTTAAATTAAAAGTGATTTAATTTAGATGTGATTTTTTGAATTATCTAATTGGGGAATTTAAACATCCCAATACGTATCCTAACGGAAATTCCCACATCCTATAAATAGGCAGGTACTCCTCCATAATTTCTCCAAACAGTTCCACAACCCAAGAATAGTGCATCGTGTCTGTGTTCCACGCCCATCTACTATATTTTCTATTACAATTACAACTTCCCCAACAAAACCGATCCCCTCTCCGTCGTGTCGGACCGCCCCGACACGATGATACAAACCACCCACATCGTCTCCTCCTTCCATCTCCGCCATATCCGCAACCCCTGCTCCTCGACTCCACGCAGAACCACCGTCGCCACCGTTTCGTCACCAGTCACCACCACCACCATCCAGACATCTCCGCCACCCACCATCATCACCACACCCGGCCATCACAGCCACACCACCACCGTCGTCATCATCGACAATTTTCCCCAAAAAACCAAAACCACAGTAACGAAAGGGAAGAAATCCTCACCGTATGGCGTTCCCGAACCGCGCCGCTCCCTTCGACCCTGCCGTGCTCGTTGGATCTGGACTCCGCCAAGCTTCCTCCGTCGGGACTGGGATCCGTCGCCGAGCCTTTGGGGAGACCACAGCCGCTCCGCCCCAAGCTCTGCGCCCCTCCGACCCGGTCCGGTGGAGCCGCGCGGCCGCCGTAACACTCCGCACAGGCCGGCCCGCATCGGCAGCCTCTCCCCTCTACCGGAGATCAGCCCCACCGCTTTCTGATCCGCGGTTTCGACCACCGCCACCTTCGGAAACTCCCTTCGCCGCCGCCTCCGAGCCTCAGTGCGCCACTACCGGCGTCGTCTTCCTCTGCTCCTGCTCCTCCGCCCCAGTGCGTCGATCCATCGTGCCTTCCGCCGAAACCTAGCCTCCGCTGCGGCGCTCTCCTCCTCGCCTCCGCGCCAGACACTGACCGCCACGCCGCTCTCCCGCCGGCGAGAACCCCGGTAAAGCCCCCTTCCGAACCCTCTTTCCCCGCACTCTCTCTGTTACTCTCTCCTTCTCCACTTTTTTTCTTTTGGTAAAGAACAGCAGCAACAGAATGGTTGGTGTAATATAATATTTATTATTATTATTATTATTTTCATTATTATTACTAATAATGTTATTAGTATTATTATTTTGGTTGTTATTATCATTATTATTATTATTAATTTAGTTTTATTATTATTAATGCTGTTATTATCATTATTATTATTATTTTTACTTTCCCTCTCTCTCCCTATTTCTATATTTATTATTTTTATTCTAGCTTTTATTTAATTAATTCTTTCTTAAACACATATACAATAAATAGTATATAAGAATTTAGTTATATTTATTTAGGTTGTATGGCTAGTAATAAATAAATTAATTAAATTTTTGTATGTTTTCAAAGTTATTATCATAACAATATAGATTGGCTTAGACTAAAAATATATTATTTTTGCTTTACTTGAAAAGGGTCTTTCCAAGTTAAATTTAGTTTTCTATAAAATATATAAATATATAATTTATTCTCGAATATGTTATTATATATTACTATAAGTAGTACAAAGTGATGGTTTTCTAGTATTGGAAAATATTTTCCCAAGTATTGTGGACTAATAAAAGCTAGTTTTCAAAAAGTTATAAATAAATTTTTTAAAGACTAGTATATGCATTCTTCCCCACAAATTTTTCCACGATTATCCCCATTGCTCACGACTAATCATGTGTCCTATTTTCTCGTGACTTCGAACCCTTACATACTGGCATTGGCAATTGGACAGAGCAGGACTTGTTGAATTATTGTACCACACCAGGCGACACACCAGGCAAGACACTTTGTCTTTACTTTTTAATTTTTGCTCAATATCCATGTTTTTTTCTTTATGTTGTTCTTTCAAAACTATGTATAGATGCAAATTATTATACTTTATGCAATTGGCTTAGAGTTAAGGGACCACCGTATGTTTAGTGCATTTCATAAACTGTCACGATGTGCCACGGATTGTGTGTGAGTTGAGAGTCGCATATAGCTTCGGAATTGCGTATCGACTGTACATCGGTGCATACAGGCCGTGCGTTAGAATATAACTGCCAATAGATTATGTAGAAGACTTAGCAGTTATTAAGGATTAAACAATGTCGTGGAGTCGACACATGTATAGTATCATGGGGAGGGGGGAAGACAGTTATTAGCGTAGGGGCTACATGTTCAGTACACACATAGATTTGGGCCGATAGTGTCTCGTATGAGCGCTACTTACTGCCCCAGGCCGATAGTTCTCGTATGAGAGCTACTTTCTGCCCATGGTCGATAGTATCTCTTATGAGCGCTACCTACTACCACCACTCTCTCTCCATCTATCCTGAACACCTAAGCTCCTGCATAGAACGTTGTCTTCTCAAAGTATATATCACATAGAATGGTTAGGAACCTTTACGTATGTATATTTTCTATTGAGCTCTTACTATTCAGTTTATGGCATGATATTATGTGTCTTGTTACGTCCCTCTGAGGACCTGATTTTTCCCCAGGTGTGTGTTTTCGTGATTTCTTGTAGGTGCTCTAGCTAAGGCCATGACTTGCGCTCTATTCTGTCGTGATGATTACTCTTGGATTCGTCACTTGCTCTCGCTTGCTAAATTCTTTCCTTGTATATTTTTCTATATTTAATTTGGTTGGTAGTGGACTCTGTCTCCGCCCAACGATGGTGTCCATGACAAACTCAAAGTTGCTTATATTATTATTTATCTTTGTGGATGAGATTTAGTGTCTTGGGCTTTCTACATTTACAGCTTATGTATATATACGAGTCGTATATTTCTTCGTATGTATACAGCTGGCATGATACGTATCTAGTCTCAAGTATTTGGGACTGGGGCATTACATATTTTTGTGGTGGCCCATGCAGGTCAGGTTTGCCGTTTCGGTTACATGATTGTACCAAACGGACCTGCAATATAGGATTAGAATCTAGGAATCTCATCCACATATTTGATCACCTTCCTTGACCTTCCTTGATTTCCATATTCCGACTCCCGTGGCTTCCCTTGATTTTTGCATCTTGCTTGAACTCTTTCTACCAACACCCTATCATCTCGTGCTTAAACATGGTTAGAAAGACAACTACACTACTATATACTTATTGGTCAACTCTATGGCTAGAAGGATTATATTGACAAATAATATCCATTGAGGGTATAAAGACATTTATTTTTCCTAGAGATATGATTTTAAGGATTAGTTAATTTTAAGTTGGGTAGTAGCATATTACCGCCTCCAAAGGATAGTTAGAATTTTATATTACAATGTGGTATACACAAAGGATAGCTAGATCGAGAGAACAAAATTTTATAAATTTTGAAATTGTGAATTAGCGATGATTTATTAGGGATATGAAACCAATTTGAGAAATATCTTGAGTTTTATATTGTGACACTTGATTTACGGTTAACTTTAAAAGTTTGGATTGTAATATGATAAAGTTTATCTCGAGATTATTTAAAGAGTTTAAATTATGATTTTGTAGACGACTAAAGAGACAAAAGTTTAGAAGGAAGAGAACTTGAGGTTTTAAATTGCGCGTACGATTTATAAGTTTATTAAATTTTGAAAAGTTGATGGAAAAAAAATTATTTTAAATTTTTGGAAAAAATATCGACTTTGAAGGAAAAAAATTCAAATTTCAAATTTTGTCCTATGATCTATGATTTATAGAGTTATTTAAATTTTGAGTTTAAAGTCTTGATTATGGATATTTAAATTTTGGTAAAAAAAGTATATTCATTTTGCGATATACAAGGACTATTTCGAGATTGATTAGAGATTTAAATTAAACTTGACAGGCTAAGATAATTGGTAATTGTAACGGAGCATCTTGGAAATTTTATTGAGAAACTTCGAGGAACTTAAAATTTAGATTAGATCATATTGGTAGAGGATCAAGAAACAAGAAAGGTCACCCTAGTGAGATAGAAGTATTCTACATTAGATTGCCATACCACCTATGATTATAACATTGCATATACACAAGTGTAGTTAGTCATCTACAAAAACCATGTGACCATATCCTTGATTACTCAATCTTCCCTCAAATCTAGATCTTTTATCGTGACCATCTAATTGTTTGGAACTTATAAATGATTAGAATCACTCCCTTAACCGTACCCTTATCCATGAGACTATTTTCTCTCTAAAACTGTATTCTAACTTATTTTACCTTGACTTACTAGAATCCAAATTATCTTTATTTCATACTTTAACTGGTCATTTATTTGTGCGTTAATCATTATCTCATGAACTCCCACTTCCTTTTAAATTCTTTTACGTCCTTTGTCGCGACTTTGATATTTGGAGCACAACACTAGACTCTTCCTTTCAATCAAATTCACATGCAGGACCTAGACGAGCTCACCTTCGTGTAGGTATATCATGTCCCACTAAAACACGTTCCCTTGTACTCTATTTTATGATGCGACTTTCGAGTCAAAATGGCTTGCTATAAATCCTACCAAAATACTATGGTCCTTTATGACTTCGGTTAGAAATCAAATCTTGACTCAAGTCTTTCGACCCGATACTGATTGTGACCTACTTAATTCCTTGAATGCTTAATCTTGTGTTTTATCTTGATTGCTTAACTATTGTCCTTTATTATTTTTTATTTTATTTACTTGGACGCATAACATCTTTTAGCAATATTAACAACCTTACTTTCCTCCTTTCCGATTAAATTGCTTCACTCATATGTCACCTTGATTCCTCCGTGGTTTATGCAATTTTGTTCATTTTATGATTTCCTTTTCAAAGATGAAATCGATCATGATATCCTTTAGTTAGGAAAGGTTTGATTAGAAAACCCCACATCATAGATAAATAGTTTAGTTGGTTAAGGTGATCATACGATTACAAGGTATATGTAAGATTTGACATAAGTTAAATATGTATGAACACTATTAGATGAAATTGAGGAATGTGGTTTTCGAGAATTAGTACTTCTCTCTCGAAAAAAAAACTCTTTGGTGATTGATATGTATTCTTATTACGACGAGATGATCTCTACTTTCGACCAAATTGATTTAAAAGTTATTGAATTTAAATTTCGAAGAGATTATGAAAGACAAAATTTAGCCTGCGGAAGAAGAGAGATCAATATATATATGTATGTTGGAAGATGGAGATTAGAGATTTATTGAATTGAAGGTTCCCGAAATTTTTGAAAATTTTTATTATGAAATATTGATTTAAAATATATTTGGAATCAAAGTGTTGAAAGTTGATATTTAAGAGCAAGTCTCAAATGGAGTAAAGAAGAAAATGAAATGTGTTTAAAAAAATTTCAAATTTGGTAAAATATAAAATTTGAGAAGATTTGTGAAGAGCTAGTGATGATAAAAGCATTATTGAAAGTGGTTAAATTATTAAAATTGACGATCTTGAATGTAAGTTAAATATTGGGTTATTGATCAAAGTTTGAAGCACTGGAGGTTGTCATCTATTTACGAGGTTGCACATTTATAAGATAAATGTTATCTTCGATCCAATTTAGATACTGAATGAGATGTCATGCATGCGATCACTTTCTATTCTAGACCCGTGATTTTATTCTTCCAGTCCTCCAAATTGAAATTATTCCAAACTGCGTATTTTCATTGGATTCTGTTTTCGACTCCTTGCTTAAAATATAGTCATGTTTTTGCGTTTAAAAAACTCTCGTATCTTTCCCAATCCTACCTATCCAAGTTACTCCTAAATTTCGAGGACGAAATTCTTTTAAGTTGGGTAGGATGTAAAACCCCTAAATTTCTACTACGATTTTTTTTATATTTTAAATTTGTATTTTTAGTTCGTATTTGTACATCGCATGCTAATTTGCATTTTTCCGTACCCTCTCTTCGAGTGCGAATTTGCGCGAGGAACATATTTTTAGAAAACATTTTTATAGCTCTCAAATATCAGGTGATAAATATTTTTATTTATTTTAATTGATTGATTTATTTAATTGTTTATTTTATTGCAAAAAGTCGCACAAAATATCCCATTGAGTTTTTCCCAAACATAATTTATTCAATTATGGTAGTGATATTATAAATGTTTACTTGCAATTACATGAATCTAATTCATGTATAGATTTAAATATCTAATTTTCGAAATTAATATTTGCTAATTTTTACAAATTATAAGAAGATAATTCTAAACTTATTTTTATGAATTAAAGCGATATTTGATTTATTGGATAACTTTAAAATGATTTTTGATTAAATATACGATTATCTAGCTTTCGAAAGGATATTGTTGTTTTAAATTAAAAGTGATTTAATTTAGATGTGATTTTTTGAATTATCTCATTGAGGAATTTAAACATCCCAATACTTATCCTAATGAAAATTCCCACATCCTATAAATAGGCAGGTACTCCTCCATAATTTTCCCAAACCAGTTCCACAACCCAAGAATAGTGCATCGTGTCTGTGTTCCACGCCCATCTACTATATTTTCTATTACAATTACAACTTCCCCAACAGAACCCGATCCCCTCTCCGTCGTGTCGGACTGCCCCGACACGATGATACAAACCACCCACATCGTCCTCCTTCCTTCTCCGCCTATCCGCAACCCCTGCTCCTCGACTCCACGTAGAACCACCGCCGCCACCGTTTCGTCACCAGTCACCACCACCACCATCCAGACATCTCCGCCACCCGCCATCATCACCACACCCGGCCATCACAGCCAACACCACCACCGTCGTCACCATCGACATTTTCTCCAAAAAAAAACCAAACCACAGTAACGAAAGGGAAGAAACCCTCAACGCATGGCGTTCCCGAACCGCGCCGCTCCCTCCGACCCTGCCGCGCTTGCCGGATCTGGACTCCGCCGAGCTTCCTCCGTCAGGACTGGGATCCGCCGGCCGAGCCTTTGGGGAGACCACAGCCTCGCCCGCCCCAAGCTCTGCGCCCCTCCGACCCGGTCTGATGGAGCCGTACGGCCGCCGCAACACTCCGTACAGGCCGGCCCGCGTCGCCAGCCTCTCCGCCTCCACCGGAGATCAGCCCCACCGCTTCCCGATCCGCGGTTTCGACCACCGCCACCTCCCAAAACCCCTTTCGCCGCCGCTCCGGAGCCTCAGCGCGCCACCACCGGCGCCGTCTCTTCTCTGCTCCTCTGCCCCAGTACGTCGATCCACCGCGCCTCTCCGCATAAAACCTAGCCTCCGCTGCGACGCTCTCCTCCGTGCCTCCGTGCCAGACACTGACCGCCACGTCGCTCTCCCGCCGGCGAGAACCCCGGTAAAGCCCCCTTCCGAACCCTCTTTCCCCGCACTCTCTCTGTTACTCTCTCCTTCCCCACTTTTTTTTCTTTTGGTAAAGAACAGCAGCAACAGAATGGTTGGTGTAATATAATATTTATTATTATTATTATTATTTTCATTATTATTACTACTAATATTAATTTATTATTATGGTTGTTATTATCATTATTATTTATTATTAATATTTAGTTTATTATTATTAATGCTGTTATTATCATTATTATTATTATTATTTTAACTTCCCTCTCTCTCCCCTATTTCTATATTCATTATTTTATTATAGCTTTATTTAATTAATTCTTTCTTAAACACATACAATAAATAATATAAGAATTTAGTTATATTATATTAGGTTGTATGGCTAGTAATAAATAAATTAATTAAATTTTTGTATGTTTTCAAAATTATTATCATAACAAATATAGATTGGCTTAGACTAAAAATATATTTTTTGCTTTTACTTGAAAAGGGTATTTCCAAGTTAATTTAGTTTTCTATAAATATATAAATATATTAATTTATTCTCAAATATGTTATTATATTTACTATAATGTAGTACAAAGTGATGGTTTTTCTAGTATTGGAAATATTTTCCTAAGTATTGTGGACTAATAAAAGTAGTTTTCAAAAAGTTATAAATAAATTTTTTAAAGACTAGTATATGTATTCTCCCCCACAAATTTTTCCACGATTATCCCCATTGCTCACGACAATCATGTGTCCTATTTTCTCGTGACTTCGAACCCTTACATACTGGCATTGGCAATTGGACAGAGCAGGACTTGTTGAATCATTGTACCACACCAGGCGACACACAGGCAAGACACCTTTCCTTTACTGTTTAATTTCTTGCTCAATATCGTGCATGTTTTTTTTATGTTGTTCTTTCAAAACTATGTATAGATGCAAATTATTATACTTTATGCAATTGGCTTAGAGTTAAGGGACCACCGTATGTTTAGTGCATTTCATAAACTGTCACGATGTGCCACGGATTGTGTGTGAGTTGAGAGTCGCATATAGCTTCGGACTTGCATACCGACTGTACATCGGTGCGTACAGGCCGTGCGTTAGGATATAACTGCCAATAGATTATGTAGAAGACTTGGCAGTTATTAAGGATTAAACAGTGCCGTGGAGTCGACACATGTATAGTATCATGGGGAGGGGGGAAGACAGTTATTAGCGTAGGGGCTACATGTTCAGTACACACATAGATTTGGGCCGATAGTGTCTCGTATGAGCGCTACTTACTGCCCGGGGCCGATAGTTCTCGTATGAGAGCTACTTTCTGCCCTTGGTCGATAGTATCTCTTATGAGCGCTACCTACTACCACTCTCTCTCCATCTATGCTGAACACCTAAGCTCCTGCGTAGAACGTTGTCTTCTCAAAGTATATATCACATAGAATGGTTAGGAACCTTTACGCATGTATATTTTCTATTGAGCTCTTACTATTCAGTTTATGGCATGATATTATGTGTCTTGTTACGTCCCTCTGAGGACCTGGTTTTCTCCAGGTGTGTTTTTCGTGATTTCTTGCAGGTGCTCTAGCTAAGGCCATGACTTGCGCTCTATTCCGTCGTAATAATTACTCTTGGATTCGTCACTTGCTCTCGCTTGCTAAATTCTTTCCTTGTATATTTTTCCATATTTAATTTGGTTGGTAGTGGACTCTGTCTCCGCCCAACGATGGTGTACATGAAAAACTCAAAGTTGCTTTTATATTATATTTATCTTTGTGGATGAGATTTAGTGTCTTGGGCTTTCTACATTTACAGCTTATGTATATATACGAGTCGTATATTTCCTCGTATGTATACAGCTGGCATGATACGTATCTAGTCTCAAGTATTTGGGACTGAGGCGTTACAATGCGTGATTCATTCAACAAAGTTATGGCATGCGATGCGATTCAAAGATTGCATTTTTCATTTCGAAAGTTTTTGTACTGAGCATCAATTATATGCGTCGTGTCAAGCCGTCGCGCATCCGACGGCAATGAGTCTTCGCAATGCCTTGCGTTCGAAGTCTCTTTCCAACTATTTTCGAAGCCAAACTCATCTCGATATGATTTTTCCATTTGTTGACTTGCAAAAGTATCAACATCCAGGGCCACCCCGCTAGGTGACTTACCTAGACATCGTGCTTAAATTCTTCTGACACAACTTTTAAATTGACGTTGCACAAAGACCACAATCTATCCAACACAAAAGTTTAATTCGAATCGACAATGCTCAAGGCAGCGAGCGATCTTTTCGGCACAATTATTTAACTCAAGTTGATAGTGCTCAAAGGCAACAATCGTTTTGACACAAAGGTCTTCTACGATGCATCTTATGTTCGATTCCTATCGAATAGGAATTTTCTAGCCAAATTTCCAACTTTTTCGTCTTACAACATTGAATATAAGTTCGATTTGCGCAAGTTCAATTGCAAGGTGAATCAAATGTCAAAGACACAACTTGAGAGTCATTCTCTTATCACTCGCTCTCGTGCATAGCACGATTCTCGAAACCGCCTATTCGTATCACCAAGTTTTGTTTGTGAAACTTTCTATTTTGATTCGACCAACATAATCATTCAAGCATTCATCTGACAAATTCTCAAAATCAATTATATCATTCTCAGCCGAAGTTGTTCCATCAATTCCTGAAATAATTAATCGATCACCTAGACTTATCATCTATATGCACCATATGATATTTGTTTCTTGACACAATACTATATGCGACATCATTTGGGTCATCTTATGGGTCTGCAATATTTATTTGATTTGGCGGTCAAGTCTTCTAGGGTCAATTATCCCGAAACTACGTTCGATAATTGTGGATCATTAACAAAGGACAGTTACTACGAACCATGCTATGTCTTATTTCGGAGCCAAATTATGTTCCGATAATTTCTTATAAGACTCTACCCAAATCCAAACGTAAATCATTTTGTCTGTGCAGCTTAGGAACACTATCCTCCAAATAAATTCATGCACTACTGTCGATGATTTCACAATTCACAAAACATCTACTTGTATTGAGTTCGAGTCTTTCTACCCATCGACACACGAGATGCGATACGCATCGAAACAATCGTCGATAACTTTATAGCCTCACCCTGATCAATCCCAAAGTTTAGATCAACTAGTTCGACACATTCGTATCGCTATTTTCTAAAATCTCAATATTGTAGGCCTGTCCTATTTTGTGTTCTCATATCGTGCTTACATTTTCTTGCGTATTGATTTTGATAGATCATATCAGTTTCGATAGTGTGAGGGTCAACTTTGAATCTGCATTAACGTCGACTTAGCTCATTGCATACATCCAAGTTCTCTACAAAAATTTTCATACGCATCAACTCGTTTTCTAATTCATCGCTTCCCGCTATACTTCGATCGCATAACCGAGTTACCGATTATCCAATATCGAACCCTCGAGTATACAATCATCCTCTCTAAGTTTCACGTGTTTCAGTCAAACTCAAATGTGTTTTGTTGCAACATAACCAACTTATTTCGTAGGTACGATTACCCGCATCAACCAACTTTTTACCGAGTCGCAGTTTGTGCGATCCGGTTACAATTTGTATTGACCAATATTTTATCCAGTTAGCAATTCATGCATTTCGATTACCATTCGCATCGACTAATATTTTCATTGAGCTCGCAAGTTGTGCGACTCATTTATAACGTTTCAAATTTACTATTTCGTCGATTCGATTAATGTCTCGAAGAAAACCATTTTGCTAGTCCCGTCATTCGACCGACTTATAAATTTTTGTCTGACATATCATTCAATGATACAAGTCCCGCCTTACCGTTTAACCGATTATCGAAGAACAATTGCATCAACATACTGTCATACAAATTCTAAATTGAGTCTCGGTACTACCCCGTCCGTTGCGAACAATCTTTCGCAATTTACGCAATGTGTCGATAGAATCCACCGCACAAGTGGTATTGCATATACCACTCAAAATTTTAGTCATTTATTGCATAGGTGGTATGGCATATACCACTCAAAAACTAAGTCTTTTCCATCGTATCATACTCGGTATGAACCACATCTATTTCGACTCACGATTTCCTCAGTGATCATGCTGATCACAACCGTAACTTTAATTAAACAAAATCTGACACAACTTGGCCAATGTATTCATTTGCCAACACAAGCTCGGTGCGTAACCGAACGATTCATTACGATTTTAGTTCCCTCTGTTGCATCTCGTGTAATATTTTATTTCAGTTTCATCCGTTGCATCTCGTGCAATATTTTTATTCAGTTCCCTCCGTTGCATCTTGTGCAATGTTTTATTTATGATATTCAAAGCCAATACTTTAATCCGTTCAACACATTCGATATCAACTTTACGTTCATTGTAACGCAACATTCACAATCAACTCATTACAAATCATGCAACACTTCCCACGATTTTCGTTATATCGATACAACCAACATTTCTCATATCGACTGTTGCATTGAAATAATAACATGTCAATTCATATTTCATAACTTGTTGTACTTGCATCAACAATATTTTACGGCACGTTGCACTCTATTCAATAAATGTTTCACGACTTTTCTCAGCAAACATCATGTAATTTCTAAAACACATGCGGCAAATTAAATTATACGACTATATTAGACTTATTGTATGGAACCAGTGCGACATCGAGTAGATTCAAGAGTGATTCGATTGTAGTGGGCAACTTTAGAATTGAAAAGAAACAAGCGTCCTGAAAGAATTAAACCTAGAGCTCTGATATCACTTTCGTACTCCGACCTGGTAAATCGTTTCAATCCTCGCATCGATTTACCGAATCATCATCCTCGCTGGGGCATAATGCCTATGAATTTAGAATTTGCACTCGTACAAGGCAAGATAATAAGTTCCCAAATGGTTATCTTTGATTTGATATTAGCAGCAAAAAAATATAGTATCAAAATAATTCTCTTTATTGATAAATGAACTGAGATTACAAAGGCTTTCAATAGCCTAACTGAATTTGCCTGATTGGCTTACAACACTCAGTTCTCTCTTGCCCATAAAAGATTTTACCGTTCTATACACCATGCCTTCTATATCTCTCCGTATCATCCTGTTGCAAGTCAGAGTGTCAATGCGATCACACGTCGCAAAATGCTATGACAATCCATGCCTCAGCACGTTCAAGCGAATCTCGACCGCGAGCAGATCATATCCTGAATCTGTAAGCAATTTGGTGGAAGATCAGTACAAATGCTCTCGCGTACTGATAGGACCCACTTTGCTAAACCGATATTAAGTAATGCATGATTCATACATCATTACAAATTCGTGATCTTTCTATATTGCCTTAGGATATGTTTCATAGCATATTCGAAGCAGAAAAGCATGTTATTATCGCAAGCAAGTTATGTTTGATTCATATAAGCAAGCCAGCAGCATATAGCAATCTCGTGTTTGTTTTGTGGCACGACTTCTTACCAACATCGACGCACTCTTCCTTTCCCGATGCAAGGTGAATATGTCTTTTATATTTTTCTGTCATACTATAAGTGATATGTGTAGGATCTCTGTGTGCCTGTACTTTTAACCCAACATTCCTTAACTATATGAAGGTCACTAGCTTTAACACCATTACGGGATAAGGGTATGATGGTGACTACTTCAACCTGGGGTGCTAATCCCATGCCCTGAAGTACTCCCGAACGATACTATATTTGGGCGCTCTACTTCAATGGTAGGCCGCAAGCCTAACAGATTGAAATACCCCCATAATACCTATCTCAAATTCCATTTCCATCGAACGGTCCCAGCATCCAGCCTACCACGTTCGAGGGATAAATAAACTTGTGCACAAGTTATCCGTGACTATGCTACATGTCAAACTCATACAACCAAGTAATTCGCCTATCTCTATTTCTATTGGCATAATGCCCCAACTTAATGTTCATCAACGAACGCCCCAAAGGCCATAAACATTTCAAGGCATCATGTTGCATTAAATAGTTTTCGATATCCTTCGAGTCATGTATTCGAAGCACGTCCCGATTTAGTATTTCTATGTTTTATGCCTTAGTGTTCACGATGTATGTTCCTTCCCTCTGACTCGTGCACTGAGGCACGCCTCGATAGGGCATTCAATGTTCTATAGCTCGTGCACTGAGGCACTCGGGCCGATATAGTCCTTCAAAGTGCTAGTCCTCCAACTCGTGCATAGGGGCATGATTGACTTGTGCACCGAGGCACTCGTCGATACAGTTATCCTATGTTCTTATGGCTTACGCACCAGGGCGCTCGCCTTTGCGATATTTCGATGTTCAGTAACGACTCATACAATTGATGTATGTTTTATTTTAATTGTTCTATCTAGTGTTCGACAAGCACTACGATTTCCTTCCTTCAAGTCATCTGTGGTCTTGATAGGTTAACTTAGCATACAATGGTTTATTTTACTAAGGCATGAAGGAGTAGAAAAAAGGGTCAAAGTCCTCCCACTTTAAGTCGATAGGCCTTGTCGTTTTGTCGAGCCGATGTGGCTCAATTTTATAACTTTGTTGTATGGAAAACTCTTCTGACTTAGCTATTCAAGCACTTCGTGACTTAGCTATTCAAGCACTTCGTGCTTTATTGAATTATCCGACCGATTTGGCTTACTGTGCCTATGCCTCAGTCTTGCGAGGCGTTGATTTGATTTTGCGCTCGTGTTTTTTGATGAAAAGTAGAGTTTTTTACGGATGATTGAACCCCGAATCCCCATCACCAACATAACTGACACCATTACTTCCTCCTGGCGCCTCTGAACGAAAGGAGTCAAACCGAGTGAATTTGGAATGGAATTGCAAACAAGGTAAAATATCGACCTCTAATATTTCAGCGTAAACGTATAGCCTGCACATGAAACCAACTAAATTAATATTCGTTCGAATCAAAATTATGCGTCGCATCGATTCGATTTCTTAGAATCTTCGAACTGACTCAATGCTTTCTCTCGGGCCAACTTAACACTTGCATCGATCATACTCGATGCATTCCTCGGGTCAACGTAACTCTTGTATCGATTCACATCGATACTCATCGTCCAATGCAACTCTTCGAGTCAACGACTCAGCATAATGCACTACGAGTGGGGCATTACATACTATTTTTTTTATAATCCAATAATACATAAAAATGACTTTCGAGAATAACCCGCTAAATAATTAAATTCACATTCGGTTTAGAATCTACAGCTGGCATCCAAGATATCTATCTCCCCGTGTGGTCCATAGCACAAAGGTAGGAAGAATGCCAAGTTACCTGCAATGATCCAGTCAGAAGGGAGCAAATTACAACCATATTTTTTTTTATGTAACTTAATACAAATAATCTAGACAGTAAGATGGAGTAGAAATAAAAAAACACTTGTATGACCTGGAAACGGTAAACATGTACAAAAAACTACTAGCAGAAGATGTACGAACAAGACAACTGAAAAATGAATATGAACAAGTAAAACTATCAAATAGTGCTTTGAATATCTTTCGACATGTGAACGGCTGAGCTAATACTGCATATCATAGATGGCTATCCATATTTTTGGTACAGCTAACCCATACATGAGGATAAACTTAGCTATCCACATTAACATTCATTAGAGTTTGTTCACAATACCTACTGAGCATTTCCCTCCCGACCACTACCAGTCAGTAAACGAGCAAGGATACAATCAAGCTATCGTGTCACAAACGTGCCTTAACATATACTCAATGAAATAAAATAAAAGATAGCATTATAATGTAATAAACACAAAAATATTAGTTGTATTTGCCTCAGTTATTAGTTGACATGTGTGACACAATCTCGATTTGGTTGAAAGTTGTCGTAATTATGGCTAACCGCTACTAATTTGATGATCACTAGCCATCTATAGTTTCTACAAATTAAACAAAATATTAAACTATTTTATAATTTTTGGAAAATTAGCATGCTATAGTTATGTGTCATCTTTCCAAAAACATCAAATAGCTTGCAAAACGGAGTTCAAGATCTCCTAAATCTCAAAACTGTATGACATGTAATTTTTTG
The DNA here is from genome assembly GCA_029216955.1 of Iris pallida. NCBI lineage: Eukaryota > Viridiplantae > Streptophyta > Magnoliopsida > Asparagales > Iridaceae > Iris > Iris pallida. The sequence continues at coordinate 19,672 of JANAVB010003534.1, forward strand.
TACAACTGACACTCAAATAATTTTCTAAAAATTTATGTTCATAATTATAGAAAATATATAGATTTGGAAAGTTAACCTCGATACGGTTCTAACAAAAAACTCGAGGAAAACGGAGTCCGGAGTTGGTTGCAATGGCCTGAGATAATTAATAATATAAAAAGTTTATTTTTTATAAAACTAATTATATTTAAAATTAGTTTGATAAATATCTTTGTCAATCAAAATATCATTTATAGAATTAAATAAAATTTATTTTTTAACTAGAAAAATATTTCAAATAAATAAAAATAAATTCGGAAGTGGGCATACATATATAAACCTAGCAAAGCCTAACTTTAAACCCTTTAACACAAGTGCCCAAGCCCCTTCCAAGCCTCCAACCCGAGAGGTAAACTAGGGTTCAGCCAAACCCTAGTACCTTGTGGCCTCCACCCTTCAAGCCCTTTTATCTACCTTTCCACATGAATCCCATCACTTTTTAGGCCTTCTCTCCTCCTCTTTCACATAGCAACTCGGAACCCCCACCAGTCGGCAAGGAACAAAGGCCAATGACTTGCAAAAATCAACCGAAGAGGTGCTGAATTGACACAGCAGGTATGCCCATCTTGTACAACATTTCTCTCTTCTGGACATTGAAACTTCATGACAAAAAATGTTGGATTCCTCTATGTGTCTACTACCATTATATAAAATCAAAATTCTTTCTAAATTTTTTGTGACCACACATTTTAAAAAAGTGTGTCCATAATTGACACTCTTCAGTACGGGACAGTTTTGAACTGTATAACTTTACTTTTTTCCATTGATATCATATATGAAAATGATTGTATTTCGATTATCTACATTCAATGAGTTTTTCATAATTTTTTTGTTTTAACGCTTGAATAATTCGATCTTTTAAGGACAAATTCTGCAATAAAAAGAACTATCGACATTACCATCTTGTAAGTCCCAAATATTTTGTGTGCATCCAACGCTCCTTAATCGGTCTACGACTCATGATCCTGAATATTTGATAATTTAATATTTTTTTATCATTTATTTTAGATTATTAAAGCTATTTTTTATGGTTAAATATTCTAATATCATTAATTTATCAATGGGGATATTAGTTTGATCATGAAGTAATTTCAAAAGGGTTTTTATGCAATATTAATATTAAATATATTTACAGAACATTAAGATTTATTTGGAATTAATTTTGAATATTATATATATATATATATATATATATATATATTATATATTATTATAGATAAATATATATATATATATATATATTATATATATCTATATATATATTGTGAAATTATATTAGTCCTAAAGGGAGTATTTCGACAGGTATGTATTATGCCTAGTTGACTAGTATTAGTTATATTAATTTTTATTTTTATTTTTTATATTAATGTTATGTTATTTAGTTAATGTTAATGTTACTTTAATGTTAAGTTAATGTTAATTTTAGTTTTTAATGTTAATATTCATTAATATTAACATTAACTTACTATTAACATTAATATTACGAATTAGAGTGATGGGGTTTTTAGGAGGTTTTCGAAGGGGGGCTTTTGATCCGCTATATATATATATATATATATATTATATTATAATATATAATATATATATATATATATATTTTAAAAAATGGCTAAAGCCTTCATTGAAGAACGAGGGCGGTGGCGGCCGAGAGACCCCAACCATGGCCGGGCCGAGGAGGCCGTCCCCCCGAGACGCCAGCCGCCGTCTCGAGCTCCGAGGATGAAGTAGCCGGCGAGAGCCCTGGGCACATCTCTCTCTCTCTCTCTCTCTATAATATAATATATATATATAATCTTATATTTTTTTTTTTTTTTTTTTTTGAGATGATCCCGCTCACCCCAGCTCTCCCCTCCGCCTCTTCCCCGTCATGGC
>JANAVB010003535.1:0-251579 GCA_029216955.1 Iris pallida
TCGTCTCGTCGAGACGAACGATTGGTGATGGTCGGAGGTGATGGCGATGGCTGGGACGGCGGAGCTTTTAGATCTAGGTTCCGACGAACTCGTCGGAGAAGAACGGGCTAGGGTAGTGGTGCTAGGACGGTCGGGGTGGTGAATGGGGTTAGGGTTTTGACTGGCGGCCTATTATAGGGCTGGGTCGGGATTAGATTAGGGTTTCGGCCATTAATTTAGGAATTAGGGTTAGGGTTTGGCCGTCGATCGGGGGATTAGTCGGAGACGAAGGCGGTGGTCACGCAGTTTTTGTGGAACCCCCCCCCCCTTCATTCGATATACACTAATACCCACCGCCTTACTATGTGCAAAATTTAATTTGCAAACCCCCCTCCCCCGCACAGCTCTGTGCAAAAATAAATTTGCACAAAAGATTTGAATATACAACTGCTTAAAACATTTAAATAATTGCAAAAGGCTATTAAAACAATTTAAAATTGCAAAATTATATTTTAGGCTTTAAAAACCATTTAAAAATTATTTAAAAAATATTTAAAAATTCTAGAAAATTCCTAATAACTATAATAATTTATTTTAAGGATAAAAATGCTATTTGAAATTAAAAATTTTTATTTAAAAATAATTAAAATATTTAGGGGCTTACAGTACTCATGCTATCACAATGCACATCAACTACATATTGCTTCACCTTCAAGTCATTAATCAAACCACGAAGCCATAGGCCTTCTTTCACTGCCTTTGTCACTGCCATATACTCTGCTTCCGTAATCGATAGGGTAACCGTAGCCTGCAACATATACCTCCAACTGAATGGTGTACCATGTAAAACAATCACGTATCCAGTAGTTGACCTGCGCCTATCCAGATCACCAGCATAGTCCGAATTCATATATCCACTGACCTGACTAAAGTTTCCACTAAGTGTAATCCCACATCAATGGTGTCCTTCAAGTACCTGAATATCCACTTCAAGCCTCGTAGTTTTCTTTTCAGGATTAGCCATAAAGCGGACTAATCAACTTACAGCTTGTGCAATGTGGTCGAGTGCTATCATAGTATACATTAAACTACCAACTGCATTGCATAAGGAACTCGAGCCATGTACTCCTTCTCCTCATCTGAGACGGGAATAACTTGGCTGAGAAGCCTAAAGTGGCCTGCAAGAAAGTAGAAACAGACTTTGCATCCTCCATACCAAAGAGCAATGAAACTTCTCAATGTATTTCATATTGGGACCGAAACGTAGGGGATGGGTGGGTGTATGCATGTGTGTAAAAATGGTGGGTGTATGCATCATATTTCATATATATTGTATATACATGTGTTAGGCAAACTCAGGTAGCTCTTGTGGTTAGCGAGAAGAGTTATAATTTTTTGGCTATGCGAACGGACTTTGGGACCGAACCGGGGGATGTATGGGTGTATGTGTGTGAAAATTGGAACAATAAGTCCAAATGACATGTAACGCAGCGTGCACAAAGTCTCGTGCATTAAGCCGGACATCGCAAAAAAAAGTAGTGTTAGAATCTCATGTTGTATCCAGTTAATTAGGGATGAAACTACAGTATAACTTGAGAACTGAGAGGCATAACCTTCTCCTAAATATGTAAATTTGAGTTTATGTATAATTTTTCAAAATCTTGAAATACACAATACACCGGTCTTTTCTAAACTTTTGGTACGAAAAAATATACATAAGTTCTTGATCTCTTTATCATTACTAATCACGTGAACCTGCGTTGTACGTTTAAAAAAAAACTACTCTAAAATTGTTGAAAAGTCTTAAATTGGTGTTTTTAATATTGTTTTATAGATATAATTTGAATATTTTTAATTCAATTTGATATAAATATTTTATATTTTAATTAAAATTTGTTATAAATACGTGCTGTATACATCATGTAGTTATGTTATTAGGTTAAGACTAGAAGAGTCGTAAAATGCGTTTCACGGGTTTATCTGTTTTTCTTCTCAATTTTTGCACGTATACTTGCACGACAAATAAATTTGACAATAAATTTTTGACATGGAGAATATTATTGTAGTAGTAAGTGTGTGGAAATAATTATGGTAGAGGAAATGTGTGTTAATATGTTTTATTTTTACTTAATTTAAATACATTTTAATATATATATTAGAGAAAATATTTTAGAATATTAAAGTTCTACGGTGAAGTCCATAACTTTGATGGTGTCTCTTGACTCATTTTCATGCTTCTTTATAATTAATAACAAAAAAATATTTATTGAAAATTTGAATTTACAAGTACCGTGCTTAAACAAATCATATGTTCACAAAAATTAAAAGAAATGCATAAACAAATCCTTGCAAGTAGAAAACACCATAATAATTAAGGGGTAAAGAAAACATTCAAGTAGAAAACATCAAATCCCTATATTCCCGACACAATGTACAATTCCAATAAAATGGTTGAGTGCACACAATCATGCTATGTGATGTGAATCATAAAATGGGTGTCACCTATATACCTATAGCTAAGCTAAGCTTAGCTAAGGATACCCCTAAATAATACTGGCAGCCAGCTAGCCAGCTACCATCTTCATTTATTATACGTATGCCCCACCCACTTGCACAACTGATGGGGCCGAGAGAATACGTACTGTGCCAGCCATGACCGTCATCATCACTGCAGCTCTGTACGAAAAGTGAGACCTTCACAGCTGCAGAATTTTCTTAAGCGGCTGTTTGGTTCGCCGTTCGCTCAGGGTGTGATCTGGGCCGGGTTCGCCCGATCCCGCCCGAGCCCGCAGGAGGCCCGGCCCGGTTCAGCCCGCTCCAAGTCCGGCCTGAGGTCCGCCCAATAGCCTACCCAGTCCGGGCTGGGTTCACCCGTCCGAGCCCAAGCCCGGCCGGTCCGGACCGGTTTTTTTTTTTTTAAATGATCAACGGTCGCCTGGTTCAGCCCCCCGGTCCCCCAGGCCCGCCCAGGCCCGAGCCAGGCCGGTCCGGCCGGCTGACGGATTTTTTTTTTTAATATTGTTCTCCTTTTACCAAAATATCCCTATTTTTTTACCGTTATAGAGGTATTTTGGCCTTTTTGACCAAAATGACCAAAAACCCATTACAACAACTATATTTTGAGGGTATGGGGGGTAATTTGGTTTCCAAAAAATTCTATAAATTGGCCATGAAACTCTCATTTCAAACACAAACATTCCATCCTTCTCACAAAAAAAAAAAAAAAAAATACTCCTCCATCCTTAAGAAAATTTCAAGAAAGTTGTGCCTAAGTTCCGGCGATCTACGACTTCCCGGTCAAGCAATTTCGGCGATCTACGACTTCTCTTTCTAATTGAATTTTTTTTATTTACATTTTCGAAATAGTTTTTCCTCCATCTCTCTAGTTTTTTGCAAAAAACTCATTTCTTATTATTTTTTTCGGTATCCTCAAACTTTCAAACTCCAAAAAAAATATTCAAACTTCAAATTTTCAAACTTTCAAACTTTCAAATAATTCAAAAAATTTAAAATTTTTAAAAACTTTTAAACTTTAAAAACTTTAAAACTTTAAAAACTTTAAAATATTATTAAAACTTTATTAAATACTTCAAAATCTTAAACTTAAAAAACTTTCAAAAATACTTTAAACTTTAAAAAATACTTTAAAACTTTAAACTTAAAAATTAAAAATGAAAAACTTTTAAAAAAAAAATACAAAACTTAAAAACATTTTTTTTAACTGCCAATGACAAAGAAGCTTGTCTTGCCGGTCCCAAGCCTGGATAAAAGAGGAGGGAAAAATTAAAAATTAATTTAATTAAAAACACAAAACTTAAAAAAAATATTAAAAAAAACACAAAAACATAGACTTGAGATTAAAATATTAAAAAAAACAAAAAAAAACTAAGACTTTAAAAAAAATAACACAAAAAAAAACACAAAAACACAAAAACACAAATATTAAAAAAGTTTAAAATTGAAAAAAAATTAAAAGTTAAAGAATATAAATGTTAAAAAATATAAAAGTTAAAAGGAAAAAAAAGAAAAAAAACCACTAAACTGGCCGGCCTGCTGGACCGGCCCGAACCCGGCCTGCCCAAGCCCGCCCACAACCCGAACCGGACCGGCCCAGCCCTACCCAGACCGGGTCACTGGGCCGGGCGGGGTGTAAGCCCCTGTTTTTCAATTTTATTTTTATTGGTGCTAATTAATTTTTTTATGTCATTTATAGCCTTAAAATAATTATTAGGATTTTTAGGAATTTTTCTATAATTTTTAAATGAGTTTTTAAGTAAAAAATATTGATTGTAATTTTCTAAAATATTTTAATATCGTTTTGCAAATTTTTGAAATGTTTTATATATCAGTTTGTAATTAAAGAAATGTTTTTAAATAGGAAATACAAATTCTGTTTTGCATTTTCTCTCTAATAATTCAATTGTGCAAATTCCTAAACCTAGAGGACCCTAGTGCTAACTACCCGAACCCCCCCCCCCCCACACGACCACTCTCTCTCTCTCTCTCTCTCCTCTACCTCACCCACCTACTCCGCTGCCCCGAGCTGCCCCGCCGACTGCCCCCGCCTTTTCCGGCCAAGTCCACCGCCTCAGCCCCCCCTATAAAAACCCCCTCTCTCCCCTGACCTAAACCCTAACCCTAAATTCTCCCCACAGCCACCGACGACCCCCTTCTTCCCCGACGCAACCTAAAACCCTAACCCTTCTCCGACGAGCCTCGCCCAGCCCCACCGTCGACTTCCGTCGGCCCCAACCACCATCAGTCGACGCGCGGTGACGAGGCGACCCCAGCGCCACCGGAGCGCCACCGTCCCGACCACTTCTCCGCCGTCGAGCCCCTTCGAAAACCCTCCAATCGTCGGACACGTGAGTAGCGGGATCAAAATCGTGTCGTACGTGTCTCGTCTTCACGCACGAGACTCGCCAGGATACGACGAGCTTCGTGCTGTGCTCGGACACACGAGACCGAGCTCGTACGTGTCGTGCTAAGCGAGGACACGTTGTTACCTGTGTCCTTAACTGTCAGGACACAGGACATTTGTTGTTTTTTTTATTCATTAAACCAACCTAAACTAAATAAAATGAACAAAACCCTAACCCTTAACACGAGCAGCGGGCTAACCCCCTGGCCAGCCCGACCTAGCCTACCCCCCCCCCCCCCCGCTCTGTTGGCTCGGGTTCGAGCCTCTGCCATTGCTGTCTTTGTTTCCTTTTTTCTTTTTCTTTTCCCATTTTCTTTTTCTTTATATATTTATATATATATGTATATACATATATTTGTATATATATATGTATTAATATATATACTATATTTATGTATATATATTTGCTGTTTTTTTTATATATATATACTTCATTATTTTATGTATGTATATATATATATATATATATATATATATATATATATATATATATATATATATATATATATATATATATATATATATGTATTAGTATACATATATATTTATGTATATATATATTTTCTTGTGTATATATATTATTATATATATACTATTATATGTATATGTATACATTATTCTTGTATATATATATATATATATATATATATATATATATATATATATATATATTATATATATATATATATATATATATTATATAGTTGAGTATTTTTTTATATTTTTACATATATATATCCATTATGTAAATACCCCTATAATTATATATATATATATATATAATATATATATATATATATATATATATATATATATATATATATATATATATATATATATATATATATATATATATATATATATATATATTATGTAAAAATATAAAAAAATACTCAACTATATAATATATATATATATATATATATATATATATATATATATATATATATATATATATATATATATATATATATATATTATTTTATATATGTATATTACTTAGCTTAGTGTAAATTATCTTTATAAAATAATATTCATACTTTTATAGTTACTATGTAAAATTTTACCTTATTAAATAATAATATTTATTTTGACTATTACCAAATTATATTTTTATTGTATTTAAATTACTGCAACCATTTGGTGTCCAAGTCTAGCATGGGTATTTGGGCCCAAATGTGTTTTCACACATTCAAGACCTGTACAAGTCATATTGGACTTGATTCATGGCCTTGGGTCCTGTATTTGAACTTTGGTTCAATTTATATACATGGACAAAATACGCAGATAATTAATTATTGTGTGCAATGCTGTTTTTGATTTTCTAAAAATACTTAAAGTACTGCTAAAATTATAGAAAAATAGTTTTTAGATACTATGTTAAGTTAGCTAATTTAGTATAATTTTTGTAGTATTTAAATTACTGTTTTGCCACTAATTTGGCATATGAAACCAAAAACTCATTTTCTGTATACTTAGGAAACCTGATTTTTATTAAATACTTGTACTGGTTAATAAATTCCAGAAAAAATTATAATAAATTTCTATGATTAACAAAGATCACTTTGGTACTTTACTTTAAGAAAAACTAGGCTTTTTGTCTACTTCAAAAATTGTTAGAACACAATGGACTTTTGATTTATTTATTGATTAATTACGACTTGTAGCTTTTTGTGTTATTTTGAGTTTTAGCCGTGTTGAACCCCACCCCTCACTAGTGTAAAGACCCTAGAAAGTTAGTTAAAGTAGTGTGTCGCCCCATATTGGTCTCCTAAGCTAAAGACATCATTTTGGCTAGGTGCCCAGTCACAAGTCGTATTTCACCAATTAGTGTCCTAGTGTTTTAGCTTAGTATAAAAACTAAGTTATTGTATTTATTTCTACAGTGACGAGTTACCGGACATCCATAGCACTTTTATCGCAGCTTGTTTTGCTTTGCTTTGCTAGAGGCAAGTACTTTCTACGAACTTTACATATTGTCACATAAATGAACTGCAAACCCCACCATGTTAAATGCTGATCCTTGGGGTAGCAAGTTAGATCTTTACATGTTGTACTTCCAGTTACTACCATGCTTAGAACTGTCTTTATGTATCTCTCACATGATAGAATACGGGTTATGGGAACTGATAGTAGGGTACGTGATCATACCCCCTCTACAATACCGAGCAAAGTTTTATTTTATATGTTACTGCGCCGTAGGCCTTTATCTCAAAGCTGTATTTGTGCGTATGTACATCTACCGCCTTTACACTTGTACGTATGTATATTTCATTATGTACCCCAGCACATTTTACATCTATTGACAGATCACGTACCTACTACAGTTTTAAACATTACATATACAGCTGTTTCTATGACATATGTATCCTTGCCATGATAGACTATGTGATGCCATGTTTCCAGTTATTCCTCACATGTTCGTTTTCATGTTTCATATGCTAGTTTGCTAATTTAGTACTTGCTCCCGTCCTGACAGGATAACGTTGTAGGTGTCCTTACTGAGGAGGAGTTACTCTGCGACACCTATTATGGGGTTACTGCCGAGGACCCGGCTCTGCTTTACGAGGATGTTCCTGCGGGGAACCTCGCCTAGTTGTCTTTTGTTTACTTAGACTTTTGAGAGTAGACATGTATTAGACTATATCTTTTTGTAACTGGACATGTATCCAGTTTTACTTTGCAGTTCACTTGTACTTGGACATTTTACTATATACGACGACTTTTGTGTTTGGAGCATTTATGATTCTTCTTCCCTTATAGAACTGTTAGCACATTTAGTCTTATCCTGTTGTCTTTAGAACAGCTTACTACGTTTTATCTCAACGTAGGCTGGGCAAGCCTCGGCCTGGCCCAACAACTTGGGTAGCGGGTCGTGACATGTTTTTAGTGGTGGCCCATGCAGGTCCTGACTAAACTGTTTGGTTACGTTATTGTACCAAGCATGCCTGCAATTAGGAACTTAAGGTAATTAGACAACATTAGGAAAGACGCTTAGAACACTTAGAGGAATGCTAGGATTGCAACATAGAAAATACATCACATGTTTGCTATTATAATTAGATTTTCTTGCATATGATTACTTACTTTAAACAAACCCTTATAAGTCCTTTTTACTTTTTAGATGGTGCTTACTCGTTCATCCCAGTATGTTACCCCCGAGAATGGGCCCCTCCATATCCAGTCAGCTGACCAGTTGACTGATACACCTCCACCTACCACTTTCCTCCACTCCACAGATCCACAGACCCAGATACCACCTTCCACATCCCAGGCCCGGCAGGACCCGATACTTCCACCACCCCCTATCACTATACCCACCCAGGCTTCCGTCACACTCGACGGGACCCAGCTGCTCACACTGATCCAGGGGTTCCTAACAACCCATCAGGAGCAGACTACCCTACTCCGCCAGAGCATGGAGCGTTCTGAGGGACGTCCCGTGGTCCCACCACATGTAGAGCCACGGCAGAGAGCGGGGACGATCAAGGACTTCATGGGTCTGAATCCCAAGAAGTTCTCAGGGACTAAGGGCATAGTAGTAGCTGATGACTGGCTAGATTCAGTAGAGAGAAAGCTTCTGGGAGTTAGGATGCCGGATGACCTCCAGGTCGAGGCAGCGGGATTTCTGCTGATAGACTTAGCAGGAGTCTAGTTCCGGAATGAGCCGTTGTTCGCGAGAGGTAGAGCCACCTGGGACCAGTTCAAGACCCAGTTCAAGAAGAAATTCTTCTCGACCACTGCTAGAGTAGCCATGGGGCTACGATTCAAGAACATCCAGCAGGGGAACCGTTCTGTCGATGACTATGCGACAGAGTTTAGTCGCCTGAGCCGTTTTGCTCCTAGTCTGGTTGCTGATCCAGAGGAGATGACCCGTAGGTTTTGCCATGGTCTAGTTCCAGACATTGGCATTCTTATAGTGGCAAACGGTACGACTGACTACTACCAGAGCCTAGAGTTGGCCCGGAGTATAGAGGAGCGTCTTCTGTCATGCAAGAGGCCGGCTTCTGTACATCATGAGGGACCGTCCAAGCGTCAGACTTTCCAGCAGAGAGCACCGACGCCACCCCAGCAGACTTACCGTCCCCCTACACCCCACCATCAAACCCCGCCAGTTCGAGCCCCGGGACCCCGACAGCAGCAGCAGCAGAAGGGAGCTATATGTTCTTTCTGCGGAAGACCAGGTCATGACTTCGCAGTCTGCAGGAAGAGGTTGGGTCAGTGTTTGGCCTGTGGGTCGGCCACCCACCAGCTTCGGAACTGCCCAGCAGCGAAGCCTAGAGGACCACTCCGACTCAGCAGCAGAGGTTTGGACAGCATCTGCAGCAGCAGAAGGGACCTCAGGGGAAGGTCTATAGCCTAGCCCTTGAGCCGGAGCCGGAGCAGGTTTCGGAGCCAGATTACTTAGCAGACGTCATTACAGGTCATGTTTATTTGCATACTTTTCTAGCTCTATGTTTGTTTGATTCTGGTGCATCTCATAGCTTCCTATCATTAGAGTTTATGCAAGAACATCACTTAGTATCTACACCTACTGCGGAGATTAGTAGAGTAATGACGGGAGGACCAGTGCCTATTAGAGCTAGCTATAGATGCTCTATTATGATAGCCGGGAGAGAGTTCGAGGGGCGATTCTTTGTGATGCCACTCCCCGGTTATGATATCATATTGGGGATGGACTGGCTTAGCTATGCCCATGTATCTATAGATTGCGATGAGGGTAGTATTTTGTTCAGTCCCCCGGGCACAGCACCATTCAGAGTCAGGAGGACAGGACCGGAGATCAGCCTAGAGCCGAACTGTTGTGCGACAGTCGGGGACGCAGCACCGTCACACCCTATCATTAGGGAGTTTATGGATGTATTCCCAGAGGATCTTCCAGGACTTCCGTCTGACAAAGATGTGGAGTTCACTATAGATTTAGTGCCGGGTTCATCACCAGTATTCCGGGCTTGCTATAGAGTGAATCCCAAGGAGGCCATAGAGATGAAAGAGCAGATTGATGACCTGTTGAAAAAGGGTTTCATTCGATCCAGTGCTTCTCCATGGGGAGCGCCAGTGCTCTTTGTGCCTAAGAAGGATGGTACAGTCCGGTTATGTATTGACTACCGGGCCTTGAATGCCATCACCATCAAGAACAAATATCCTCTGCCCAGGATAGATGATTTGTTCGACCAGTTGAGCGGGGCGAAGGTGTTTTCCAGGATAGACTTGAGATCCGGGTACCACCAGGTGAAGGTTAGGCCCGCAGACATCCAGAAGACGGCGTTCAACACGAAGTACGGGCAGTACGAGTTTCTGGTGATGCCATTTGGTCTCACAAATGCGCCAGCTGTCTTTATGAACTTGATAAATAAGACATTTCACCAGTATCTGGATAAGTTCGTCGTAGTATTTATCGACGACATCCTGATATACTCGAAGACGCTAGAGGAGCATGCAGAGCACTTGCGGATAGTTTTGGAGATTCTGAGGCAGGAGAGATTGTTTGCCAAATTGCCGAAGTACGAGTTCTTTTTAGACCGAGTAGAGTTTCTCGGCCATGTAGTCACTGGAGATGGAATCTCGGTGGATCCCAAGAAGATTGCTGCAGTTGAGACGTGGAAGGCTCCGACGTTAGTTTCAGAGATCAGGAGCTTTCTGGGTTTAGCAGGCTATTATAGAAAGTTCGTCCAGGACTTTGCTAGGATAGCTGAACCCATGACGAAGCTGACACGGAAGGACGCAGAGTATATTTGGTCAGAAGACTGCCAGACAGCATTTGAGGAGCTGAAGAGGAGGCTGACGACCGCTCCAGTTCTGACTTTACCTTCAGGTTCTGGAGGTTTCACCATATACAGTGATGCTTCTGGGAAGGGACTAGGATGTGTCCTACAGTAGCATGGGAAAGTGATTGCTTATGTATCTAGGCAATTGCGGACTCATGAGAGGAATTATCCTACCCATGACCTAGAGTTAGCTGCGGTGATCTTTGCACTCAAGTTATGGAAACATTACTTATACGGAGAGCGTGTGGAAATCTTTACTGACCACAAAAGCTTGAAGTATGTGTTCACGCAGAAAGAGCTGAACATGAGGCAAAGACGATGGTTGGAGTTGATGAAGGACTTCGACATCGATTTACAGTATCACCCCGGGAAGGCAAATGTGGTGGCGAATGCGCTGAGCAGGCATCCGATGGCATGGTACCTGATGATTGATCGGCATTTGCGGGAGGATCTGGAGAAGCTCGGTATCGAGCTAGTTCGGCCAGGATCAGTGATACAGATGATGGCGCTTGACATTCAGTCAGGTTTGATGGAGCAGATCCGGGACGCACAGTCTACAGATGAGAGCCTTCGCAGACTTCGACCCCAGACATTAGCTGGATTGCTGGATGACTTCACTATAGCAGAGGATGGATCCCTGAGGCATGGCAGCCGATTGTGCGTGCCGAATGGAGAGCTAGTAGAGGCAGTCTTACAGGAGACGCACCGATCGAGATATTCTATTCACCCTGGTGCTAACAAGATGTACCGTGACTTGCGGGAACATCTTTGGTGGCACGGAATGAAGAGGGATGTATCACATTTTATCTCGAGATGCCTAGTTTGCCAGCAGGTCAAGACGGAGCGCCAGAGGCCAGCTGGGTTGTTGCAGCCGTTACCCATTCCCGAGTGGAAGTGGGAACATATTACGATGGACTTAGTTTCAGGGCTTCCTCATTCCCAAGGAGGGAAGGATGCCATCTGGGTCATTGTAGACAGGCTGACGAAGTGTGCGCACTTCATACCCTTCAAGGTGGGGCTTTCCACCGAGAAGTTGGCGGAGCTATACATGCAGCAGATAGTTCGCCTACACGGAGTGCCGGTGAGCATCGGGTCAGACAGAGACAGCAGATTCACATCCCACTACTGGAGGAGCTTGCAGGAGGAGTTGGGCAGTAGGCTCAAGTTCAGTACGGCGTACCACCCGCAGACAGATGGGCAGTCCGAGAGGACGATACAGACACTGGAGGATATGCTGAGGACCTACGTGCTAGACTTCGGAGGATCATGGGAGAGCCATCTGCACTTGGTAGAGTTTTCATACAACAACAGCTACCAGGCCAGTATTGGTATGTCTCCTTTCGAGGCGCTATATGGACGACGATGCCGCATACCGCTCTTTTGGGATGATGTCGGAGACAGAGTTATGCTTGGGCCAGAGATGATCACGGATGCAGCAGAGAAAGTCGGGATGATCAGAGACAGGCTCAGAGTAGCTCAGGATAGGCAGAAACACTGGGCTGATGCTAGTCGCAGACCGATGGATTTCGCAGACGGTGATATGGTGCTAGTGAAGATATCACCTACTAGAGGGACGATCCGGTTCGGACGAGGAGGGAAGCTGAGCCCCAGATACATCGGGCCGTTCGAGGTACTTGGCAGGATCGGAGAGGTAGCTTACAGGGTTGCACTTCTACCCAACCTAGCAGGACTTCACGACGTCTTTCACGTATCTCAGCTGAGGAGATATGTTCCAGACCCCAGTCATGTGCTAGATCATTCAGAGTTGGAGGTCGGACCGAGTCTTACAGTTTCTGAGCAGCCAGTGGAGATATTAGACAGGAGAGAGAAGAGGCTGAGGAACAAGGTTATACCCCTAGTACGAGTAGCTTGGAGCCGTCACTCCCCAGATGAATCTACTTGGGAGAGGGAGTCGGACATGAGGGAGAGATACCCTTACTTGTTCGATCCAACCGCTGCGAGGGAACCACCCGTTCCCGCTTGATACCTTAGAGGTTAGTTTCAATCGCAGCCTTAGTCATTTTATTGCATTACTTGCTATGATAGAATGTTGTCGGGTCTTCAATCCTTTCAAATTTTGAGGACGAAATTTTTCAAGGAGGGAAGACTTGTAAGCCCGTGTTTTTCAATTTTATTTTTATTGGTGCTAATTAATTTTTTTATGTCATTTATAGCCTTAAAATAATTATTAGGATTTTTAGGAATTTTTCTATAATTTTTAAATGAGTTTTTAAGTAGAAAATATTGATTTGTAATTTTCTAAAATATTTTAATATCGTTTTGCAAATTTTTGAAATGTTTTATATATCAGTTTGTAATTAAAGAAATATTTTTAAATAGGAAATGCAAATTCTGTTTTGCATTTTCTCTCTAATAATTCAATTGTGCAAATTCCTAAACCTAGAGGACCCTAGTGCTAACTACCCGAACCCCCCCCCCACACGACCACTCTCTCTCTCTCTCTCCTCTGCCTCACCTACCTACTCCGCTGCCCCAAGCTGCCCCGCCGACTGCCCCCGCCTTTCCCGGCCAAGTCCACCGCCTCAGCCCCCCTATAAAAACCCCCTCTCTCCCCTGACCTAAACCCTAACCCTAAATTCTCCCCACAGCCACCGACGACCCCCTTCTTCCCCGACGCAACCTAAAACCCTAACCCTTCTCCGACGAGCCTCGCCCAGCCCCACCGTCGACTTCCGCCGCCCCAACCACCATCAGTCGACGCACGGTGACGAGGCGACCCCAGCGCCACCGGAGCGCCACCATCCCGACCACTTCTCCGCCGTCGAGCCCCTTCAAAAACCCTCCAATCGCCGGACACGTGAGTAGCGGGATCAAAATCGTGTCGTACGTGTCTCGTCTTCACGCACGAGACTCGCCAAGACACGACGAGCTTCGTGCTGTGCTCGGACACACGAGACCGAGCTCGTACGTGTCGTGCTAAGCGAGGACACGTTGTTACCTGTGTCCTTAACTGTCAGGACACAGGACAGTTGTTGTTTTTTTTTATTCATTAAACCAACCAAAACTAAATAAAATGAACAAAACCCTAACCCTTAACACGAGCAGCGGGCTGACCCCCTGGCCAGCCCGACCTAGCCTAAACCCCCCCCCCCGCTCTGTTGGCTCGGGTTCGAGCCCCTGCCACTGCTGTCTTTGTTTCCTTTTTTCTTTTTCTTTTTCTTTTTCTTTTTCTTTTTCTTTTTCTTTTTCTTTTATATATTTATATATATATATATGTATATACATATATTTGTATATATATATGTATTAATATATATACCATATTTATGTATATATATTTGCTATTTTTTTATATATATATATACTTCATTATTTTATGTATATATATATATATATATATATATATATATATATATATATATATATATATATATATGTATGTATGTATTATGTATACATATATATTTATGTATATATATATTTTTTCTTGTGTATATATATTATTATATATATACTATTATATGTATATGTATACATTATTCTTGTATATATATATATATATATATATATATATATATATATATATATATATATATATATATATATATATATATATATATATATATATATATATGGCTTAATTGCACTTTGCTACCCTCAACTATTCCGCTTTTTCAACTTGATACCCTAAACTTTTTTTTGTAACAAGTTGATACCTCAACTACTATTTTTTTTCAACTTGATACCTAATTTTTCAAAAAATCCCAAAATGCCCTTATCCCTTCCCTCTTCCCTTCTCCCCTCCCCCCCCCTCCCCCACTCCGGCCACCCCCACCCTCCCGCTCCGCCTCCCCTCCGGCCACCCCCCCTCTCCCACGCCGGCCAACCCCCCTCCCCTCCCGCTTCAGGCGCCACCGTCGCGGCGGCGGCTGCTGCTGCTACCGTGGTTGCTACGGCGGCTACTGCTGCTGCGACGGCGGCTGCTGCTGCCGCGGTGGCCGGCGGCGGTGGGGGTAGGGGGGTTGGCCGGGCACGGGAGAGGGGGGTGGCCGGAGGGGAGGCGGAGTGGGAGGGAGGGGGTAGCCGGAGTGGGGGGGGGGAGGTTGGGGGAGGAGTATTTTTAAGGTTTGAGCAGGGGTATTTTCGTCCCAAAATTTTTTGGGTATCAACTTGTTACAAAAAAAGTTTAGGGTATCAAGTTGAAAAAACGGAATAGTTGAGGGTAGCAAAGTGCAATTAAGCCTATATATATATATATATATATATATATATATATATATATATATATATATATATAGTTGAGTATTTTCTTATATTTTTACATATATATATCCATTATGTAAATACCCCTATAATTATATATATATATATATTATTTTATATATGTATATTACTTAGCTTAGTGTAAATCATCTTTATAAAATAATATTCATACTTTTATAGTTACTATGTACAATTTTACCTTATTAAAATAATAATATTTATTTTGACTATTATCAAATTATATTTTTATTGTATTTAAATTACTGCAACCATTTGGTGTCCAAGTCTAGCATGGATATTTGGGCCCAAATGTGTTTTCACACATTCAAGACCTGTACAAGTCATATTGGATTTGATTCATGGCCTTGGGTCTTGTATTTGAACTTTGGTTCAAATTATATACATGGACAAAATACGCAGATAATTAATTATTGTGTGCAATGCTATTTTTGATTTTCTAAAAATACTTAAAGTACTGCTAAAATTATGAAAAAATAGTTTTTAGATACTATGTTAAGTTAGCTAATTTAGTATAATTTTTGTAGTATTTAAATTACTGTTTTGCCACTAATTTGGCATATGAAACCAAAAACTTATTTTTTGTATACTTAGGAAACCTGATTTTTATTAAATACTTGTACTGGTTAATAAATTCCAGAAAAATTATAATAAATTTCTATGATTAACAAAGATCACTTTGGTACTTTACTTTAAGAAAAACTAGGCTTTTTGTCTACTTCAAAAATTGTTAGAACACAATGGACTTTTGATTTATTTATTGATTAATTACGACTTATAGCTTTTTGTGTTATTTGAGTTTTAGCCGTGTTGAACCCCACCCCTCACTAGTGTAAAGACCCTAGAAAGTTAGTTAAAGTAGTGTGTCGCCCCACATTGGTCTCCTAAGCTAAAGATATCATTTTGGCTAGGTGCCCAGTCACAAGTCGTATTTCACCAATTAGTGTCCTAGTATTTTAGCTTAATATAAAAACTAAGTTATTGTATTTATTTCTATAGTGACGAGTTACCGAACATCCATAGCACTTTTATCGCAGCTTGTTTTGCTTTGCTTTGCTAGAGGCAAGTACTTTCTATGAACTTTACATATTGTCACATAAATGAACTGCAAACCCCACCATGTTAAATGCTGATCCTTGGGGTAGCAAGTTAGATCTCTACATGTTATACTTCCAGTTACTACCATGCTTAGAACTGTCTTTATGTATCTCTCACATGATAGAATACGGGTTATGGGAAAACTGATAGTAGTGTACGTGATCATACCCCCTCTACAGTAACGAGCAAAGTTTTATTTTATATGTTACTGCGCCATAGGCCTTTATCTCAAAGCTGTATTTGTGCGTATGTACATCTACCGCCTTTACACTTGTACATATGTACATTTCATTATGTGCCCCAGCACATTTTACATCTATTGACCGATCACGTACCTACTACAGTTTTAAACATTACATATACAGCTGTTTCTATGACATATGTATCCTTGCCATGATAGACTATGTGATGCCATGTTTCCAGTTATTCCTCACATGTTCGTTTTCATGTTTCATATGCTAGTTTGCTAGATTTAGTACTTGCTCCCGTCCTGACAGGATAACGTTGTAGGTGTCCTTACTGAGGAGGAGTTACTCTGCGACACCTATTATGGAATTACTGCCGAGGACCCGGCTCTGCTTTACGAGGATGTTCCTGCGGGAAACCACGCCTAGTTGTCTTTTATTTACTTAGACTTTTGAGAGTAGACATGTATTAGACTATATCTTTTTGTAACTGGACATGTATCCAGTTTTACTTTGCAGTTCACTTGTACTTGGACATTTTACTATATACGACGACTTTTGTGTTTGGAGCATTTATGATTCTTCTTCCCTTATAGAACTGTTAGCACATTTAGTCTTATCCTGTTGTCTTTAGAACAGCTTACTACGTTTTATCTCAACGTAGGCTGGGCATGCCTCGGCCTGGCCCAACAACTTGGGTAGCGGGTCGTGACACGGGGTCCCCTTAACTTGAACTGTGCCGGGCCAGGCCCGGCCCATTAACTGAACCGGTCAGGGCTGGGCCCGGACCAGGCCCGGTCGGACCGGACTTTCCAGGGCTCGGGCCGGTCGGGTTTAGCCCGGATCACACCCTGACCGTTCATGGAAGACTGAAGATTTTGTTTTTTTTTAAGTAGAGAGTTTACGTGCAGATTCTATATATAGGTGAGTCATGTCATGCGTACGCGTATGCATATTTTATAAGTTATTTCGTTTGAATGACTGTTAAAAGTGAA
Organism: Iris pallida; assembly: GCA_029216955.1. NCBI lineage: Eukaryota > Viridiplantae > Streptophyta > Magnoliopsida > Asparagales > Iridaceae > Iris > Iris pallida. The sequence continues at coordinate 17,189 of JANAVB010003535.1, forward strand.
TTAGAAAGTTAATTTTTTTTGTAGTTCTTTTATTTGAATGGTTATTTAAAAAGGTAGTTGAGAAATAATATGATTTTCACTTTTGAATATAGTAAAGTTACCCCCAAACCACTATTATTCATTACTATTATTATTATTTTGTATGAATTAAAAATTAAATAATTATTATTACTACTATTATTACAATTATTATTATTATCTGTAGTTGTTATTGTTGTTATTATTATAAGCAAATCAATTTTTTTTCAGAATCAAATGAAGAGTTCTGGCCGAACACTTCCACCAATTTTTGTCAGAAGCGAAAAGTGTGAATAGTACACTTTTGTAGCAACTATTCAAGGAGTTTCGATTTTTTTTGAAGAGTACAACCAAACAATCGAAGTTGAGAAAAAAAATCCAGAACTAGCAGTGAGCAGTGCAAAATTGCATTTTCAAGGACCGAACTTTTGTGAACTAAACACACCCTAAGGTATTGTTTGGGAGGAGAGGAAAATGGAGGGAAGAAAAATGTTGAGGAAAAAATGAAAGAAAAATTAAAATGAGTGGTGTTTAGGAAGGGGGAGAGAAAATGAGGGAGAAAAATTTGAGAGAAAAATTCATATGCACCCCACTCAAAAAATTTCTCCCAAAAGTGGGAGAAAAATGGAAAGAGATGAGAGGATTGTGAAAGAAATTACCCAACTACCCTTCAATAAAGTAAGTATTAATTATGATTTGAAAAAATCAAGGACTAAATGGTAATTATATCTTTCTCCATAAACAAACAAAATATTATTTTTAAAAATTTTCTTCCCCTACTATCCAAACAAGTGAAGGAAAAAAATACTTTTACCTTCATTTTACTCTCCTCCATTTTTCTTTCCCTCAAATTTTTCTTCCCCTCCTCAAAAATGTTTCCAAACACACTGTAAGGGTCTGCTTGGATTTTTGTTGTGTGTGTGTGTGGGGGGGGGGGGGGGGGGATAAGCAGAGTTAATGGGGTTAAATGAGGGGGAGTTAAGTGAGGGGAGTAAAATCAATACATAGAAGCTTGTTTGGATTGGAGAAAAAGTTATGTAGGGGTGTTTAATAACTCTTGTTTGGATTGGAGATTTTGAGTGTGAAAATAATTAGTAAAAATATGATAGTTAGCAAAATAACCCTATTATATATGTCATAAAATTAAATTTGATTGAAATTTTAATTAGAACTTGTCAAAATATCTTCACAAATTGGGTAGATACGGAGCAACATGTTAAAAAAAAATTGAAGAAAAAATTATAATATTTTATAGAACAAATAAGAAATATTTATGATTTTTTAAACAAAATCTCTTAATCCCCCTCGTTAACCCTCCGATTTTGGGGGTTAAAAAAAGAACAAAAAAGAAGATGAAATAAACCCCCACTTACTCTCTATAACCCTCCCTCCTAATGTGAGACCCGTCTCACTGTATCGGTATTTTATACGGATACGTATTTATTTGAGCCGTATTTCGTATTTCTCGATTTGTGTGATATTTTAAAATTTTCCAAGATATAGGAATTTCATGATTTGGTTTAACTTGGACTTGGTTTTATTTGGTTCGGTTCCACTTTGACTTGGTTTGGTTTAGTTGGTTTCTCATGAGCTGAGGTGTATGGCTTAGATTTAGTGGAGAGGAATGAATGGTGGAGATCACTTGAGCTTGTTATATAAGCCACTTTTCTCTCTCCCTCCTCATTCACCCTCATTCATTTCTTTTCCACCAAACCCTAGCCATTGGAGAGAGACAAGTACACCTTGCCGAATGTTGGACGATTTCAATTTCGTTTGTTCCATTCTCTTTATTGTTAAATTCTAAGCATGTTTAGAACTTGGAGTTTTCCATTTTGATGGCTAGATTGTGGTAGATCTAACTTTGTGGTACTTTCAGTTTTTATAAGTTTTGATCTGTTAAACTTGTATATTTTTTTGATAACTGACAGTTCCATGTTGTAGAGAATTTCGTTCTACCCCATTTTGACCTATGGAAGTCCAAATTTGGACTCCTGTGGGAAATTGGGTGGCGTGGAGAAGCCATGGTATTTTCCATGAACTTCTTCTCAGTTGGCAACAAAATGTTGCTGGCTTGCATTTATTTTGGCCGCAGGAGTTTTGACTAGCCGCATGAGCGTGGCAGCATGAATTGCTTCCTGACATGATGGCATTTATAAACTAGCCACATAAGAATTTGCCTTTAATGAATTGTTGAGAGCTAGCCGCATGAGAATTTGCATTTAATGTATTGTTGAACACTAGCCGCATGCCTTCCTAAAGCATTAAATGCACTGCTTGTTTCCATAATGCAAAAGCATTAGATAATATTTTGCTTCAGAAATGGCATTAAATGCACTTTTGCTAACATATTAAATAATTGCTTGTGTCAGAATGCATTGAATGCATTTTAGCCTTTTTTCCAACTAGCCGCATAGGACAAGCATTACTTGAATGCACTTTTTCTAACGCAGACTTGCTCAAATGAGCCGCATTAATCCATGCAGAGCCGCATAGCCCTCTAAGAATGCCATTCATGCATTCTTCATGCATTAATTCATGCAGAGCCGCATGCATTCAAAGAATGCATGCAATGATTCCTCAAATTGCAATTTTTAGCATTAATTAAATGCCTTGGAGCCGCATGGGCTTGAACCAAGCATTTAATGCATTACTTTATGCATTAAGAACTTAGTATTTTATATATTGAGTGCTTTTTGCACTTTAAGCCTTATAGTTATAAAAAAAAACTTAATGCACCTTGTTAAGATAAGTCAGCCGCATAGGCTCTTTATAGTTTAATGCATTTTGCACTTAAGACCTTGCTTTATAGTATAATGCATTTAAAGACCTTGCTTTATAGCTTAATGCATTTTGCATTTAAGACCTCACTTTATGACTTAATGCATTTTGCATTCAAGTCTTTACTTTATAACTTAATGCCTTGAAAGCACTAACCTGAGCTAAAATGCATGCATGCTTGGCAAGCCTTCACGTGGGCTTGGAAATAAGCGGACCGCATGGCCATTATTTATTTATTTATTTATTTGTTCGTATTTTCATGCAAGCAAATGTGAGTCAGAGCCGTATGGCCTTTGGCCATTAAATATTATTATTTTGCATGATGAAATTTTGCATAGAATCTAAGGTGAGCCGCATAGGCTCCCTTCCCCCACTATCTAATATTTTAGCCACGTGAGCCACTCTTTTACTGGCAGTCATCATTTTATTGTTTGGCCACGTGCCCCCTTTTCCATTGTTTTGCTTGCAAGGTGGAAGCTTGCGTTCATTGCGGGTCCCACTCTCTTTGTCTTTTCTGATTGCGGAAATATTTCTTGCTGGCATTTAATTTTGGAGCCGCATGGCCTCCCACCCATTCTTGGCCGCATGGCCCCTTTTGTTATTTTCTGGCCGCATGGGTGGCCTCCCACTCTCTTCGACCGCATGTTTGTTCTCCCACTTTTGGACCGCATGGGTCCCACTTTGATTGTTTAAATAATTTATTTGTCTGAATTGTGGTCAGAATTTCTTTCCACTCCCAACATAAAAGTTGTAGAGTTTCTCCTTGGCTTCAAGAATATATATATTATAAATATATTATTGTTTAATTGTGCAAGTATTTTTACTTCTTTGATAAATGACTTGACACGACAGTGACCCGTGGTGGTGCACTCTTGACCATGAACTTGACATGATATCTTGACATGATAACTTGAAATGATAAATAAGAATGACTTGATAGTGGCCCGTCGTGGCGCACTCTTGATAAGTAATAAGAATGGCATGATAGTGGCCCGTCGTGGCGCACTCCTGACAAGAATTAATTAGTATCCTGACACCGTGGGTGTTGTATTGAATGTGCTTGTATAAGCTACCGTCAAGTCTTGCATCATGTCTAGGACATGAATTCCTGATTTTCCACGGTCAGGGATTCATATTGAATCTGGCTAGGTTAATGACTAGATTGATCAAGTAGTTCATGGAGAGGCTTTCCCAGTTACCTGTTGCCCCTTTGACCTCGGCCATATATATATACATGGGATTTGTTTCTATCCGTCGAGATGAGCGCACTTCCAGCCCGCCGTCGAGTGTGGTACCTTAGGACACATGTATCTTACTACAGTGTGTCTGCTATATCATGCTATCTTTTCCTTTTCTTTGTTGGGGTCACTCAGGTAGTAACAAACGGGTAATTGGACTTGGAAGAATCTCGCTGTATCTTGCTAGTAACTAGGCTTGTGATAACCCTAGTTAGTTAATGTAGAAAGTCGTAGGCAATGATTGGCCGTGATTGTTGGATGGAGTCCAATCTGTCTAGTCTCGTCTTGATCCTGTACATGATTGTTATATATCCTGATTTCTTAGTTTATCTTGCCGATAAATGGTGGGGAAAACCAAGTTCTGTTCAGACGAAGGGTTACAACCCCGGTCCTTGTTTGGTTTACGGATTGTAACCTGGTTATCTGAATAGTCCCATGGTTATCTCATCGTATATCACCTTCCATGTTCTATTTATTTAACATGTTCTCCAGTTTACTTATGTCAAAAGATGATTTACTTACTGTCTCCCTATGATCGGGACGAGTGCATTGGTACTGCACAAATCTCGATCCTCCCTTACTTATCTGCTTGTTGATTGCTAATGATTGCTGGTTTTAAGTTCATAGTTCGGTCTCCTTTATGGTACTTGCTATTTGGGGTCTGACCCCACTGGTTTTGCATGGCCAGGTTCTGATAGAAAAGCCCGAAGGATCTACCGCACCATCTACTCGACGGTGACCAGCCGGAGCACCGGAGTGCCTCAGTGGGTTTCTTCTTCATTCTTCCACTGATATGTAAATTCTCCTCTTGTAACGTTTAGTCCCGAGCACGTGTTTAGCTCGTGTTTTGGTATTTTCCTTGATATTGTAGCCTACGGGCATAAACATGATATGTGTATTCTAGACTATAGCTAGTCCTTATCATGTACGACTAATACTCTAGCTAGTCCTCAGTTCTGTGGTACTGGCTTCATGATCAGTCATGTATATATGGTTCGGGACGCCTTACTATTGTATGTATGATGATCGTACTCCTTGCTCTTGTATAATTGCCTGTGATTGAGATACCTAGGATTGTTAAACCATAGGATTGACTGATGGCTTGTAGAGTAACCCCCATGTCTTGACAGCTTATACGTGATTTCAGAGTATTAACGTACTTTGGGATTGCGTAGCTGGCTATGTCTGCCCCCGCTCTCCGGTATTCCGGTTCTGGGGCGTGACATGGTTTTAGTGGTGGCCCATGCAGGTCTCGATTTTAAGATTTGTGGGGGTTACCATGTTTAGATATCTCAATCACGATTATCCTTATTGATCTCCTTCGGATTATTCTCTATCTCTGATACTTGACTTGATATCTATTTTGATCATTGATCATTCCTGTTCCCATGATTTGATCTTGTGTCCTTCAACTTTCAAGGGTACTGTTCTTGATCCTTCTGATTATCTTGTTCGTGTTTGCCGAGGGCAGCTCAGCATTCTTCAGCCAGGCCAGTTATGGAGGATCAGTCTCAGCATGCAGGCAGAGATGTCAGTCCATCCCGATCAGCCAGTCGTTTCTGTCTTCGTATCTTGAGACAGGTGATAAGGTCCAAGCATCTGTTTCAACTACGATGATACGTCCTGGGTAGAGTCATGTCTTGAACTAAGTCATTGGTACCGACTTACCTTGAGGCTTGACTTTTATCCATTTTTGGGAGTCAGCTTAGGCCAGCGAGGACGTTGGTTTCTACACAACTGTCTCAGGAGACATATTGATCCATATGCCTCCAGCCCTTCTTGATCATGATTGTATTTGTTCTTGTGTATTTATTTACTGCTTACGCATTTATTTACATTCCTGATTACTTTATTTTCCTTACTTGCCATGCCTTGACTTATTGAGATTGTTGAGTTTCCTGGAGCTTTTGTTTTGTTATCTTGCTCGACTAGCCTCAGGAAATTCCGAGGACAAAATTTTTCTAAGGTGTGGAGAGTTGTGAGACCCGTCTCACTGTATCGGTATTTTATACGGATACGTATTTATTTGAGCCGTATTTCGTATTTCTCGATTTGTGTGATATTTTAAAATTTTCCAAGATATAGGAATTTCATGATTTGGTTTAACTTGGACTTGGTTTTATTTGGTTCGGTTCCACTTTGACTTGATTTGGTTTAGTTGGTTTCTCATGAGCTGAGGTGTATGGCTTAGATTTAGTGGAGAGGAATGAATGGTGGAGATCACTTGAGCTTGTTATATAAGCCACTTTTCTCTCTCCCTCCTCATTCACCCTCATTCATTTCTTTTCTACCAAACCCTAGCCATTGGAGAGAGGCAAGTACACCTTGCCGAATGTTGGACGATTTCAATTTTGTTTGTTCCATTCTCTTTATTGTTAAATTCTAAGCATGTTTAGAACTTGGAGTTTTCCATTTTGATGGCTAGATTGTGGTAGATCTAACTTTGTGGTACTTTCAGTTTTCATAAGTTTTGATCTGTTAAACTTGTACATTTTTTTGATAACTGACAGTTCCATGTTGTAGAGAATTTCGTTCTACCCTATTTTGACCTATGGAAGTCCAAATTTGGACTCCTGTGGGAAATTGGGTGGCGTGGAGAAGCCATGGTATTTTTCATGAACTTCTTCTCAGTTGGCAACAAAATGTTGCTGGCTTGCATTTATTTTGGCCGCAGGAGTTTTGACTAGCCGCATGAGCGTGGCAGCATGAATTACTTCCTGACATGATGGCATTTATAAACTAGCCGCATGAGAATTTGCCTTTAATGAATTGTTGAGAGCTAGCCGCATGAGAATTTGCATTTAATGTATTGTTGAACACTAGCCGCATGCCTTCCTAAAGCATTAAATGTACTGCTTGTTTCCATAATGCAAAGCATTAGATAATGTTTTGCTTCAGAAATGGCATTAAATGCACTTTTGCTAACATATTAAATAATTGCTTGTGTCAGAATGCATTGAATGCATTTTAGCCTTTTTCCAACTAGCCGCATGGGACAAGCATTACTTGAATGCACTTTTTCTAACGCAGACTTGCTCAAATGAGCCGCATTAATCCATGCAGAGCCGCATAGCCCTCTAAGAATGCCATTCATGCATTCTTCATGCATTAATTCATGCAGAGCCGCATGCACTCAAAGAATGCATACAATAATTCCTCAAATTACAATTTTTAGCATTAATTAAATGCCTTGGAGCCGCATGGGCTTGAACCAAGCATTTAATGCATTACTTTATGCATTAAGAACTTAGTATTTTATATATTGAGTGCTTTTTGCACTTTAAGCCTTATAGTTATAAAAAAATACTTAATGCACCTTGTTAAGATAAGTCAGCCGCATAGGCTCTTTATAGTTTAATGCATTTTGCACTTAAGACCTTGCTTTATAGTATAATGCATTTAAAGACCTTGCTTTATAGCTTAATGCATTTTGCATTTAAGACCTCACTTTATGACTTAATGCATTTTGCATTCAAGTCTTTACTTTATAACTTAATGCCTTGAAAGCACTAACCTGAGCTAAAATGCATGCATGCTTGGCAAGCCTTCACGTGGGCTTGGAAATAAGCGGACCGCATGGCCATTATTTATTTATTTATTTATTTGTTCGTATTTTCATGCAAGCAAATGTGAGTCAGAGCCGCATGGCCTTTGGCCATTAAATATTATTATTTTGCATGATAAAATTTTGCATGGAATCTAAGGTGAGCCGCATAGGCTCCCTTCCCCCACTATCTAATATTTTAGCCACGTGAGCCACTCTTTTACTGGCAGTCATCATTTTATTGTTTGGCCACGTGCCCCCTTTTCCATTGTTTTGCTTGCAAGGTGGAAGCTTGCATTCATTGCGGGTCCCACTCTCTTTGTCTTTTCTGATTGCGGAAATATTTTTTGCTGGCATTTAATTTTGGAGCCGCATGGCCTCCCACCCATTCTTGGCCGCATGGCCCCTTTTGTTATTTTCTGGCCGCATGGGTGGCCTCCCACTCTCTTCGACCGTATGTTTGTTCTCCCACTTTTGGACCGCATGGATCCCACTTTGATTGTTTAAATAATTTATTTGTCTGAATTGTGGTCAGAATTTCTTTCCACTCCCAACATGAAAGTTGTAGAGTTTCTCCTTGGCTTCAAGAATATATATATTATAAATATATTATTGTTTAATTGTGCAAGTATTTTACTTCTTTGATAAATGACTTGACACGACAGTGACCCGTGGTGGTGCACTCTTGACCATGAACTTGACATGATATCTTGACATGATAACTTGAAATGATAAATAAGAATGACTTGATAGTGGCCCGTCGTGGCGCACTCTTGATAAGTAATAAGAATGGCATGATAGTGGCCCGTCGTGGCGCACTCCTGACAAGAATTAATTAGTATCCTGACACCGTGGGTGTTGTATTGAATGTGCTTGTATAAGCTACCGTCAAGTCTTGCATCATGTCTAGGACATAAATTCCTGATTTCCCACGGTCAGGGATTCATATTGAATCTGGCTAGGTTAATGACTAGATTGATCAAGTAGTTCATGGAGAGGCTTTCCCAGTTACCTGTTGCCCTTTTGACCCCGGCCATATATATATACATGGGATTTGTTGCTATCCGTCGAGATGAGCGCACTTCCAGCCCACCGTCGAGTGTGGTACCTTAGGACACATGTATCTTACTACAGTGTGTCTGCTATATCATGCTATCTTTTCCTTTTCTTTGCTGGGGTCACTCAGGTAGTAACAAACGGGTAATTGGACTTGGAAGAATCTCGCTGCATCTTGCTAGTAACTAGGCTTGTGATAACCCTAGTTAGTTAATGTAGAAAGCCGTAGGCAATGATTGGCCGTGATTGTTGGATGGAGTCCAATCTGTCTAGTCTCGTCTTGATCCTGTACATGATTGTTACATATCCTGATTTCTTAGTTTATCTTGCCGATAAATGGTAGGGGAAACCAAGTTCTGTTCAGACGAAGGGTTATAACCCCGGTCCTTGTTTGGTTTACGGGTTGTAACCTGGTTATCTGAATAGTCCCATGGTTATCTCATCGTATATCACCTTCCCTGTTCTATTTATTTAACATGTTCTCCAGTTTACTTATGTCAAAAGATGATTTACTTACTGTCTCCCTATGATCGGGACGAGTGCATTGGTACTGCACAAATCTCGATCCTCCCTTACTTATCTGCTTGTTGATTGCTAATGATTGCTGGTTTTAAGTTCATAGTTCGGCCTCCTTTGTGGTACTTGCTATTTGGGGTCTGACCCCACTGGTTTTGCATGGCCAGGTTCTGATAGAAAAGTCCGAAGGATCTACCGCACCATCTACTCGACGGTGACCAGCCGGAGCACCGGAGTGCCTCAGTGGATTTCTTCTTCATTTTCCCACTGATATGTAAATTCTCCTCTTGTAACGTTTAGCCCCGAGCACGTGTTTAGCTCGTGTTTTGGTATTTTCCTTGATATTGTAGCCTACGGGCATAAACATGATATGTGTATTCTAGACTATAGCTAGTCCTTATCATGTACGACTAATACTCTAGCTAGTCCTCAGTTCTGTGGTACTGGCTTCATGATCAGTCATGTATATATGGTTCGGGACGCCTTACTATTGTATGTATGATGATCGTACTCCTTGCTCTTGTATAATTGCCTGTGATTGAGATACCTAGGATTGTTAAACCATAGGATTGACTGATGGCTTGTAGAGTAACCCCCATGTCTTGACAGCTTATACGTGATTTCAGAGTATTAACGTACTTTGGGATTGCGTAGCTGGCTATGTCTGCCCCCGCTCTCCGGTATTCTGGTTCTGGGGTGTGACACCTAAATCCCTACCCTCAAACCAAGTATGATTTTATTTCAACCTCACTTAACTCTCTTAACCCTCAATCCAAGCGGACCCTAAGAGAAAGTCTAGATGAACCGAAGGAAACGACCGTGGTTGTCAAAGCGATGCCACGTATCAGCCCTCCATTGAACCGGAACGTGGAATCCACAAAATTAGCACTCTTGCTAGTTTCGATTTTATAGCCTCAGTCAATGGGAGGCCGACACGTGGCGTTAGTTGACGTGCCGGTTCTCCCGCGGTCCGTAAGGAATTGCTCTTTTCTTAAAAGAAAATACCTAATGAATAGAAGGCAATCGACAGATCGAGATTAACGTGCAGAGTCGGCCATGAGTTCATGGAGGCTCTAGACAAACTTTCAAAATAGGACCCTATATAATATTAAATAAAATTAAAAACTGAAATAAAAGTAAATTGAAAAACTATTACAACCAAGAATTGAACCTGGAACCTCCAGTGTGCAAGTATAACATAATAACCACTACCACAATTCTTTTATGTTAGAAGATGATCACGTTACATATTAGTTATATTTTCGTTACAAGATTATATATATATATATATATATATATATATATATATATATATATATATATATACTAGCATATGTACACGTGCCTTGCACGTATTTTAACATTTCTTAATTAGTTTAGGAAGACTTTTTTGGAAGACCAAAGGTTAGTCTTCCTAATTACTAAGTTGTCCTTATTAAAATTAATGAACTATTTTTAATTAGTATAAGTATGTAAGGATATTTTCGGAATTTAAAAGTTTCACCATCTAAGTTTTCCTATTATATATATATATATATGTGTGTGTGTGTGTGTGTGTGTGTGTGTGTGTGTGTGTGTGCGTGCGCGCGCGCGCGCGTTTAAATTAATTTTTTTTGGTCCTCATATTCCATGGGATCCTTGGAAGTCGTCCTGGGCCAAGGTCGACCCTACGTGGTTCCCTAGTGGTTTCAGCCCTTCTTCTAGCATCCGGTTAAAAAATAGCTTAATTTGTTGATGTTGTACTTACTCAATTTCTTAAAAGTAGAAACTTTGAAGAAATTTTTTTGAAAGATGGAAAAGAGAGTGAATAAATAGGCTTTTAGGCCTCTACTCAAACTCCAAACCTCCTCAATAACCTCTTGTTTGTACTCATTTATATTGTATGGGCCAAGAAAATATAAATAGACTTTAGGCCTACATCCTAAACAAGCATGTCTACGTGATCTCAGGGCCTATTAAGAGAGAGCGGCCTGGGACAGGTCATCGTGCTAGATCACTCTTCACATTGGATCATAAGATCATCCATGATCATGATGAGCAATCACTGTCAACGAGGTGTCCATGGAACATGACATCCCCACAAACGTAAGTTTTCAGGTGGGGCCATCATGAAAAATATGTTAACACTTACTTACTTGGTAGCGGAATAAGAATTCAAAGTATATAAATAGACGCAAGCTCATGAAGGAACGATCTCTCAATCATTCAAATAATTTATCTTTTATCATATAGTTTTTTTATCTCCACTTTTAAATAAAAATAGAAACAAAATCCGTGTTTAAGTTCGTTCTTGACGAAGATAGTAGCTGCAAATTGAGCATAAGTGGCATGTGCGATGGATGACACAATATTTCCCATTCATTATAGTTGTATCTCATGGAAGTGTTGGAGGTCTGAGGTTATGCGACAGCAGGAACAGAACTCGGACCAAATTCAGTTAGGTACAGAATTTTGTCCGTGTCACGTTTCAGTACCGAATACAGAGAACGGGAGTATGACACGGTTGGCTATGCACTACAGAGTACACTAGCACCCTGCAGTACAGTCACGGCTGTCACTAGACCCGCATGCTACAATCAAGTCTCATATTGTCTCATAGAACATCTCTCTCTCAACCAGTCAATCAAGAAACAAGTAAAGAGCATATAAAATAAAGCAATAAGGCGTCCCCTACACTCTATCAAGATGATCATGAAGTTACATATACAAAATAAAGAGCTAGTATAGTACCAAATATACATGATTATAGTCAGTTGCAGTCTAAATAAGTACAATTATGTGAAATAAAATATCTAAATATCAGGTTAAGCAGGTACATGTGACTAAACGTCCAAAATATACAAAATGCTATAAGAATGGTGAAGGAAAAAAAATCCAATCATGTCCCTCGGTGGCCATCCGTCTGGTGCACACCATCGTCAGGTAGGGCTGGATCCTCGGACTGTAGCTCTAGATCTGGCCAAACAATTACAGAGCTTCCTAATCATTGACTTCTTATTTGGACTTTAACTTAAGCATCAACAAACCAGATACAAGCTAATAGCATCTCCAATGTAAAAGTCTTAAATTTTCTATATGGCAGTCTTAATTAAACAATGTCTCATGTGTCGTATCATATGTGGCAAATAAATTTCACAATAGGCATCCTAGAACAAATGTCATCTATAATACAAATGTCTTGTTTAAGTTTTTTTTTTTCTTCACACGTGACAATTAAAGTTAATCACATCCAATATGTTTTTGCATTTTAAATTAGAATATTTAAATATAAAATTCTTACGTGGCTATGAAGTTGAATGTATATATAGTAATAGACATTGTTTCACATTGTCTTTCTGCATAGTCGGTTTCAGCCGTCTAGGACCTCCTCTCCCAAGGGGACCTACATTTATTTTTATTTGTTTTTGAAGCAGCAGCTTTTCTAACCCAGGGCTAAAAAAAACTATGGGCCTAAGAAAGCCCATGGTTGCCTAGAAAAGAATCAAATAAAACCTAGAAAAGAAATGAAATGTCACCCCTATTTCTAAGCGGTCTCTTCATTCCTCTCTCTCTCTCTCTCTCTCTCTCTCTCTCTCCAACGGAAAATCTCTCACGGAAAAAAGAAAATTTATACGGTCTCTCCCTCCTCAACAGACGTGCCCATGCATGATTTTTTTTCCTCCTTGCTAGTTTCTAACGTCTTTTTTCTCTTGTAAAACTTCCTTTTAGTTTATATAAATTAGGTTATTTGCTAAGTTGATATCATATCTCTCTCTCTCTCTCTCTCTCTCTCTCTCTCTCTCTCTCTCTCTCTAAATCTCTAATTTTATCTCTCTCTGGATTTTTTTGCTTCATTCGACAGATTTATTGAATCTTGGTGATAGTTTATGTGTATTCAATGACTATTTAGATTATAGTTTTGATTTATTTGATGCTGAATTTTGGATTTTTTTTTCCCTTAAATTATATAGAGGGTTGAAGGTCTCTTTTTTGAACTTGTGCAGGACCTCCAAAATGCTGGAGCCGACCTTAGTTTTCTGAAATCATGACTAGTAAAAAAAAAGGTAAATAAGACTTTTGTATTGAAAAACAATTTTTTGAAACACTGGTTTCCTAACAAAGCTCCGGGGCCATATGAGTTTTAACTCTGAGTTCCACAAGAAATACTAGGGCAACTGAAGTATCAAATACACCAGATGGTGGAAGACTTCTTCAAAACAGGCCGGCTTCTAAAAGAACTAAATCATACGTTCCTGACATTGGTACCAAAGAAGGAGGGGGCAACTGTCTTGGGGGACTTTCGACCGATAGTTTGCTGCAACTTCATATATAAGGTAATTAATTATCTGATGTGTTATCGAATGTAGAGAATTATGCAGGGGCTTATCTCAGTTAATCAGACCGCCTTTATAAAAGGTAGATCTATTGCAAAAAATTGTCTACTTGCCCACGAGCTAGTGCGAGAGTTCAAAAAAGCAGGTGGCAGGAAATGGTGCATTAAACTAGATATATGAAAAGCCTACTACATGGTGAATAGAGACTTTGTGTGCAAAGTACTACTTAGAATGGGGTTTGCCAGTTGGTGGATCGTCAAAATCAGAGAATGCATAACTACCCCGACCTTCTCGATCCTCATCAAGGGTTAACCACAGAGATATTTGAGAGTATTTGGGGACTGTGGCAGGGAGACCCCCTATCCCCCTATTTGTTTATCATTGTTATAGAGTACTACACTTGTATGATGGATCTTGCCGTCATTCAGAAAATAATCATCCCACTGTATCATCGTGTCTCACCTAGCATCTCTCACCCCATATACGTCGATGACTTATTGGTATTAATAGAACCTACTGAGAGGAGCATTGACGCTCTGACCAAAATCTTGGAGGACTTCATGACTATCGGGACTCCAAGTGAACAAAGAGAAGAGTCGAATCTACTTTAACAGAGACAAAAAGAGAACTAGTCGAATATGCTTCGTATTGATGTGCGTCAGCTTCCAGTTAGGTACCTTGGGTTACCACTCTCGATCAAATATGTGAAGGACGCTGATAGCCAGGGTCTAATACAGTATGTGCACGCCAGGTTAGAAGGATGACAATCGCAGTTACTGACAATCGCAGTTACTGTCATTTGGTGGAAGGATGACAATCGCAATTTTGCTAAACAGGTGTACTAATGCAAACTTGTTGGGAGTAAGGAAGTGCTTAATGTACTAATACAAATAAGAAGTGGAATGTTGTAGCTAGACGGGTCGAACGGTGGTATGCGGAGGAGATTACATCCATTCAGTTAGACATGGATACAGAGGTCAATCACTGGGAATGGCAAGGTTCAAGCAACATAGAGTTCTCCAACATGGTTGTATACGAACAGGAATGCCCTCGGAAGCCGCGGGTCGCATGGGCAAAAATAGTACGGACAAAGGGAGCTGCTGCAAAATTGAAGTTGTGCACCTATAAAGCAATATGAAATAGACTGCTAACAAGAGAAAGACTGGCAAGTTTTGGCATACAGGTTCTTAGTACATAATGTGTCCTGTGTGGGAGGGGGACTGAATCACTCGATCACCTGTTCTTCCAATATCCTTTATCCGGACTCATTTGGCATCACTATAGAATCCAACTTCGCATTTTCTATAGAGTCTGTGGTGTATTTTAATCCATTTTTGATGAGGTATCTGCACTGAAAAACCAAGGACAAGAGACATACAGAAGAGGCATGATCAGACTTTTCTCTGCAACATGACATGTCTGGCGAGAAAGAAATAGAAAAATCTTTGAAGGGGCGGTGACAACAATATCTGGTATTATTAACAATATCGATAGTGATATTATACGTACTGGGTGTAGATGAATAGAATAGTGCGAGTGCTCCGATGAGATTATATATATATTGAAGCAATGGATAATTGTGGCAAACTCGCCTCCACTGGGGCTCGAACTCCGAACACTTTGGACAAGTTTGCCACAATTACCTATTGCTTCAATATATATATATATATATATATATATATATATATATATATATATATATATATATATATATATATATATATGTTGGGTTGTATCTTGTTTTCGGTTTAGCGATAAAATGGGGGTGACAATGGAGTTGGTAATTTAGTCCCACATCGGTTAGGAGGTGGGATCATGTGGTATAGATAATTGGGATTGGTTCAGACCTTACATGAGAATTCTCTTTTAAGACATATGGGCTCAATTCAATATCGCACCTCATGGGCCAACTCCGGTTCGGGTCACACCGCGTTCCCAACAAGTGATATCAGAGGCCATGGTTACATGGCTGATTTGGGTGGCTCTAATTGGTTTGAAACAGATGGTGCTGAACGTTCATGTGTATAATCAGATTATACGGGCTCTTCTCAAGGTGGAGTAGGAGCATCAACTACACGAATTGGCTTCAAAGATGGTTTGACGAGTCCAAGGTGAAGCAAGACGCTGTGGTTGGCACACAATGGTGGTATGGATAAACGTGTCAGGTTTTGTTCTGTGGTCGAACGGATTGAGATGACAATATGTTGGATCTCCTGGGTGCTCGGCTGGCGGGAACGAATAAGAAGGTAGCAAGAAGTGCTAAGGTTGTTCGGCTGACGGGAACGAACAAAAAGGCAGCAGGGGTGCTAAGGTTATTCGGCTAGTGGGAACGAACAAATGTAGCAAGGTACTAAGGTTATTCGGCTAGCGAAAATGGGCTAAGGTAAAAATTGTTGGATTGTATTTCGGTTTCAGTTGAGCGCTCAAATGGGGCTGACAATTGTAATGCCTGTGGTTCGTATTACGTATCTTGGTATACGTGTACGTATTCTTGACTCGTATTGCATATTTTTTCTGCATGGTTGTTTTGGCATGTCATTGGTTGTGGCTTAGCTTGGTTCGGCTTAGCTTGGTTTGGTTTACTTTTGGGTTCATCATGAACCAAAAGAAAACCCCTACCTACCACCACCACTACCCTTTATTAACCCATTCCCCTTTCTCTCTCTTCATTATTCTTCTTCTTCCCTAACATAACTTCTTCAACCACCAGGAGAAAGAGAGAGAGAGCTTAGGCAAGTGCAAACTTGCTTCATGATGGATCTCAAGTTTTATTGTTCCATTCTCTTCCTTACTTGATTCTAAGCCTCTTTAGAACTTGACATTTTTGGATTTGATGGATGGATTCTTGTAGATCTAAGTTTGTAAATTTTTCGGTTTTTCTTGATTTTGATCTCTAAAACTTGGTTATTTTTGAAAACTAGTGTTTCTATGTTGTAGAGAATTCAATTTCATGCAGTTTTGGCTTTTGTTTCACTTGATTTCGGCTTCGGATGAGGAAGTTATGGCCAAAACAATTTCTGGTCATTTCTAGGTTCATCTGCAGCATAATCAGCATGTCGCAGAAGGCGCATGTCGCAGAAGGCGCATGTTGCAATGAAGCGCATGTCGCGGTAGCCGCATATAATGTCGCAGAAGGCGCATGTTGCAATGAAGCGCATGTCGCGGTAGCCGCATATCATGTCGCAGAAGGCGCACGTCGCAGAAGGCGCATGTTGCAATGAAGCGCATGACGCGGTAGCCGCATATCATGTCGCAGAAGGCACATGTTGCAATGAAGCGCATGTCGCGGTAGTCGCATATCATGTCGCAGAAGGCGCATGTCGCAGAAGGCGCATGTTGCAATGAAGCGCATGTCGCGGTAGCCGCATATCATGTCGCAGAAGGCGCATGTCGCAGAAGGCGCATGTTGCAATGAAGCGCATGTCGCGGTAGCCGCATATCATGTCGCAGAAGGCGCATGTTGCAATGAAGCGCATGTCGCGGTAGCCGCATATCATGTCGCAGAAGGCGCATGTCGCGGTAGGCGCATATCATGTCGCAGTTGAGCCACATGAGGCGCATGTCGCGATAGGCGCATATCATGTCGCGCATGAGCCGCATTAAGGCGCATGTCGCAGTAGGCGCATATGGTGTCGCAGTTGCATGCATGTCACAGAATAGGCCGCATAATGCATATTTTGACTATTACTAACTGTTATATGTCCTAATTGACTGAATTATTGCTCGAATTTCTTCCAACTCCCAACGTGGAAGTTGTAGATCTTTTCCTTAGCAGCTAGAATATGTCTCTGGTTATTTTATGCAAGTTTTTCTCATTCATAATATTGTAAGAATAGAACACGATAGTGGCCCGCTGTGGTGCACTCTTGACAAGTAAACTGGCATGATATGTCTCGACATGCTGTTATGACAGCTAGCCTGACATGACAAGTGTGAATGACCTGGACACCGTGGGCGATTGCGTTTGTACAAATAAACTGGTACTGTCTTGCATCATGTCTAGGATGGGGATCCCTGAGTACCACGGTCAGGGTTACCTACTGAAATGGACTAAGGCTAATTAACTAGAACGATTCAGTAGTCATGAAGAGATTCCCAGCTACAGGCAATCCCGTTATCTGGGCGCATTAAGTGGACTTGTAGCCTACCGACGAGTAGGGCACATTTCCAGCACACAGTCATGTGGTGCACCCTTCATAAACGGACATTCGACCCGGATAACCGGATGGTCTGCAGGGCTTGTGGCTGTCGGGATAATCTCATTGCATCTTGCTAGTAACTAGGCCTGTGATAACCCTAGTTAGTTAAAAGTATCAAGCCGTACTCTTGATTGGCCGTGATTGATTGGATGAAGTTTATTCCAGCTTAGTATGATCCTGATCCTGTACAAGATTGTAACAGGACATGACTTCTTGTATCGATAAATGATGGGATACCAAATTCTGTTCAGATGAAGGGTTACAACCCCGGTTCTTGTTTGGTTTAAGGGTTGTAACTTGGCTATCTGAATAGTTCCATGGTTATCTTATCATATATCGTCCTGCTTATTGTGCCTGCCTTAACAATAAAGATCAGGGGTCCAGTTCTGTTCAGGCGAAGGGTTACAACCCCGGTCCTTGTTTGGTTTAAGGGTTGTAACCTGGCTCCCGGAGCAGTTCTGTGTCCTCTCTTCGTTTATTGTCTTATTGTAACCCCTGTCATGCTCGTCATGTTTTACCTTTACTTCAATACCATGATTATTTATACTGGCCTTAACAATAAAGATCAGGGGTCCAGTTTTGTTCAGGTGAAGGGTTACAACCCCGGTCCTTGTTTGGTTTAAGGGTTGTAACCTGGCTTCCGGAGCAGTTCTGTGTCCTCTCTTCGTTTATTGTCTTGTTACCTTATCAATAGTAATTGAGGCGGGTTTCTATTCAGGCGAAGGATTGCAACCCCGGTCCTTATTTGGTTTAAGGGTTGCAGTCTGGCTACTTGAATGGTTTCTCCGTGTTCAATATATAATTGTTATCTCAGTTATTATCAGTATCTTTTAATTACCTTTACTATTTATTTGTGATATGCTGGTTTTAGTTCCTAAGTGAAGCCTCCTTTGTGGCACTTGCTCTTTCTGGGGTCTGACCCAGCTGGTTTTGTGTGGCCAGATATCGGAGCAGCAACAGAGGATCCACCTGTCTTCCAGCCCGATGGTGACCACCAGGCGTAACCAGGGCAACGAGTGGGTTTTTTTTGTCCTCCTACTCTACTTGTAAAATTATTCTTTGGAGACGTTTAGCCGGCGAGCACGTGTTAGCTCGTATTGCACCTTTATTTACTGTCTGCCTACGGGCTGTAACATGATTGACAAATCCTAGGGTTGATCATGTATTGACTAAAACTCTTGCTAGTCCTGACATTTTGTACGACTAGCTTCATGATCATCCAATATGTAATGTATAGGACGCCTTACTATTGTATATTTGGTGCTCTGATATCTTGTAACTGTTACTACTTGCTTGTGATTGAGACAATAGGTTTGATCTTGACCATAGGAGACTGATGGATTGTAGTTAAACCCTCATATATCTAGACAGCCGTGACCGTATAGTGACGTGGATTCCATTTCATTATACGTAGCTGGCTATGTCTGCCCCCGCTCTCCAGTATTCTGGTTCTGGGGCGTGACATAGTTTTAGTGGTGGCCCATGCAGGTCTTGTAAATCAAGATATGTGAGGGTTTACCGAATAGATGTCTCAATCAGTACTCGCCCTTGATCTCTACTCGTATCCTCTTGATCCCTGAAAATCTTGACCTGATCACATGCTTGTATCGTTGATCTGTCCTGGTCCTTCCTTATTGTTCTCCATGTCGTCTTCTTCAGCGACATTGTTCCTGGACCTGCCGATCAGCAAGGCGGAGCACCTCCAGCGGACCAGCAGCAACCTGGAGATCAAGTCCAGCATTCAGGAGTAGCCTCCAGAGTCATGCCTACTGAAGGAGAACCACTAGTTCAGCCCGTCCAGCCTACAGAGCATGATGATGGGACTTTGGTGGGTCTCATTAGGTCCCTATTAGCTTTCCAGGATCGTCGCGGAGATGCCTTGCACCAGGCGGTGGCAGACGCTTTGACCAGAGGAGGTCATCAGGGTAATAGCGCGGCCAACAGCTTCAAGCGCTTGAACCCTCCCTTCTTCGACGGCAGTGAAGATGCGATCACTGCAGATGCTTGGCTTCAGGACACAGAGGTAATTCTAGAAGCAGCCAGGACTCCAGAGAACGAGAAGGTGGCCGTAGTGCGCCTGCAGTTACTAGATCTTGTCCGCAGCTGGTGGGCAGCGCAGGTCGATGGATTAGTGGCCCCTATTTCATGGGCAGTATTCAGAAAGAGATTCCAGACCAAGTATTTTGATGCTGTAGCTCGGTATGATCTACAAACGAGGTTCACCAATCTGAAGCAGATGGGCAGGACGGTCGATGGATATGCGACCGAGTTCTCCAGGCTTAGTCGGTTTGCTCCCACCTTGGTGGCGACCGAGTTCGATAGAGCCCAGCGGTTCTAGCAGGGGCTTCATCTGGAGATTCTATTGGCGGTAGAGCAGTTTGAGCATCAGACTTTTGATGCAGTATTGAGAGCAGCCCGGAGGCATGAGTATACATCCCAGAGGATCGTGGATAGGACCGGAGGTCGGAAGCGATCTCACGGCCAGATGAACCAGTCATCAGCACCAGCCCCGGCAGCCAGGGCTTTGACCATTGGAGCTCCGAGGCGGGCGGCCTCAGTGACGTCGGTTCAGCATTCCACCCCGACGCACCCTCAGCAGCAGAAGCAAAAGCAGTCTTCCGCAGTGGGATGTTCACACTGCGGGAAGCCAGGACATGTGGTGTCAGAGTGTCGCAGAGCACAGGGTTTGTGCTTGGTTTGTGGTGTCCCGGACCACAGGGTTGTGAATTGCCCGAACAGGAGGAGTTCATCCGCTTTCTCTAGTCCTTCAGTTAGAGGACCAGCACCAGTCCAGCAGCAGCAGCTGCAGTACCCATTCCTGAGGCCATTGCCGACGCAGGCCCAGGCATTCCAGCAGCAGAGACCGCAACAGTATGCCCAAGCCCAAGCCCTGATCCAGAGAAGGCCGAAGAATTTTTAGCAGAGGGGACCCGCACCCCGAGGACATGGTCAAGTGCTGGCTT
Source organism: Iris pallida (assembly GCA_029216955.1). Classification (NCBI taxonomy): domain Eukaryota; kingdom Viridiplantae; phylum Streptophyta; class Magnoliopsida; order Asparagales; family Iridaceae; genus Iris; species Iris pallida. Next base: position 37,814 of record JANAVB010003535.1, read on the forward strand.
TGACCATGGGAGAAGAAGGAATAGCACCAGGGGAGGTAGTGGCAGGTACTATTCTCGTCAACACCTTTCCAGCTTCAGTATTATTTGATTCTGGTGCCTCGCATTCATTTATGTCTGCACGATTTGCGACACGGGTAGGACTGGAGCCCGAGTCATTATCAGTAAGGCTCAATATACTTACTGGTAATGGACTTGTGGGAGTAGATAGAGTATTTTTCTCGTGTCGGATCGTAGTTAGCAGTAGAGAATTTCCCGCTAGATTGATAGAGTTCCCGATGGCCGATTATGATGTGGTCTTAGGGATGGATTGGTTGAGGGACCAGTATGCTAGGATAGACTGCCACATTGGCAGGGTTATTTTTAGCATTCCAGGCGAGCCGGAGTTTTCCTTCTCCCGAGGCGAAGTTGAACCTTCTCCTCCAGTGTTGCGGATGGCAGTGGCAGTAGTACAGTTACCTCGGATAGTCAAAGAGTTTCCAGATGTTTTTCCAGAAGAGCTTCCAGGGATGCCGCCAGAGCGAGAGATCGAGTTTACCATCGACTTGATTCCCGGAACAGCCCCAGTGTCAGAGAGAGTCTACAGGATGGCGCCGTCAGAGCTAGAGATATTGTACAAGATGATTGAAGAACTCAGAACCAAGGGGTTCATTCGTGCTAGTGGATCACCTTGGGGAGCCCCGATGCTTCTTGTGAAAAAGAAGGATGGTACGTCCAGATTGTGTGTTGATTATCGTACCTTGAACTCAGTGACAATCAAGAACAGATACCCTCTCCCAAGGATAGATGACTTGTTTGATCAACTCAGAGGGGCGTCAGTATTTTCTAAGATTGACTTGCGGTCAGGATACCATCAGATCAGAGTCAGAGAGCAGGACATCCCGAAGACAGCTTTCAGATCTAGGTATGGACATTGGGAGTTCCTTGTGATGACATTTGGAGCAACCAATGCGCCGGCTGTATTCATGGACCTCATGAATCGTATCTTCATGCCTTATTTGGATCAGTTCGTGATTGTGTTCCTAGACGACATCCTGGTCTACAACAAGAGTGAGGCGGAGCATGAGCAGCATCTCCGTGTGGTTCTCCAGATTCTCAGAGAGCACAAGTTGTATGCCAAGTTTAGTAAATGCGAGTTCTGGCTCGATCGTATTTCGTACTTGGGTCATATCATCACCCGAGGAGGAGTTGAAGTGGATCCCCAGAAGATCGTGGCCATTGAAACATGGCCAGTACCTAGCACAATGGCAGAAGTCCGTAGTTTTCTTGGCTTGGCGGCTACTACCGGCGATTTGTTTCAGACTTTGCTCGAATTTCTGCGCCATTAACCCAGTTGACCCGCAAGGATGTGCAGTTTGCTTGGACAACAGAATGTCAGGATTCTTTTGAGAGGTTGAAACGAGGCTTGATGACGGCTCCTATTCTCACGCTTCCAGATGGAACTGGAGGATTCTCAGTGTATTGTGATGCTTCGGGCAGAGGTTTAGGATGTGTTCTGATGCAGCATGGGAAGGTAATAGCTTATGCGTCACGACAACTTCGTGATCATGAGAGAAATTACCCAACCCATGACTTGGAGCTGGCAGCAGTAGTGTTTGCACTTAAGTTGTGGAGGCACTACCTATACGGAGATAGGGTGGAAATTTTCACCGACCACAAGAGCCTGAAGTATGTTTTCACCCAGAAGGATCTTAACATGCGTCAGAGGAGATGGCTAGAGCTGCTTGTGGATTATGATGTCAACCTGCAGTATCACCCAGGGAAGGCCAACGTTGTTGCAGATGCATTGAGTAGGAGAGCCGGAGTTTATTTCCTAACAGCGCAACCAGAGCTGTTAGCCGATCTTCAGAAGATGGGTATAGAAGTTGTCCTCCCTTCCAGTGTGGCATTGATGGCCAGCATGCAAGTCCAGTCCACTATAGTCGAGAGGATCCGGATGGCACAGTCAGCAGATTCCAAGCTTCAGCGACTCAGAGCAGAGTGTGAGGCAGGACGAAGACCAGAGTTATGCATTCATGAAGACGGTACACTTCGACATGTTAAGCGTATTTGTGTACCCAGTGGAGATATCAGACAGGAGATCATGGCAGAGGCCCACAGTTCGCAGTATTCCATTCATCCCGGTGGTACGAAGATGTACCGTGATATCCGCCAGCACTTTTGGTGGAATGGCATGAAGAGGGAGATAGCCCGGTTTGTCTCTCGTTGTTTAGTCTGCCAACAAGTTAAGGCTGAACATCAGAGACCAGCTGGACTACTTCAACCATTGCCGATTCCCGAGTAGAAATGGGAGCATGTAACCATGGACTTTGTGACTGGATTGTGTAGTGCCCCGCTTCGCGAAGGCACTAGATAAACAGAAAGATCGGATTGCTGGCTCTGCAACAGAAGACGATTAATCTGGGTGAGTGGACGAAGTCTCATTTGCTGATTCGCTTGCGCCTTAAGAATCTGAGTTTTTGATTGAATGCTTTTGTTAATAACAAGATGGTTAATCATTGAGTATGCTTTAAGAGATTTCAGACGTTGCCTTGCTAAGAAATGAATGTTGCCTTGATAAAGAGAACCTTGTCATGCTAATAACAAGATGGTAACCAGTTTGTATGCTTGTAAGAGATTTCACATGTTGCTATGCTAAGAACAAGGAAAGAGAGAACCTGTATGCTAAGAAAGAATTAATCTGCATGCTAATAAGAAGACTTGTTGCCTTGCTAGTACAAGAAACTAGATAACCTGCATGTATAAGAAGTAGAACTGCTCAACTGCTTGCTTGCAAATGTATGTCTATCGCAGAGGGCATCCATGTGAAAATGGGTGTCGGTATGTTATCTGTTATCTGTTATCTGGGGGCGACGGCTCCACTATCTGGGGGCTTCTGCTCCACTATCTGGGGGCTTCTGCTCCACTATCTGGGGGCTTCGGCTCCACTATCTGGGGGTTTCGGCTCCACTATCTGGGGGCTTCGGCTCCACTATCTGGGGGTTTCGGCTCCACTATCTGGGGGCTTCGGCTCTGTTATGGCTTCGGCTCTTTTGTTTGGGGGCTTCGGCTCTGTTATCTGTTATCTGATGGACTAAATGAATAATCGCCAATAGATTAAATGTGCCTGATAGATCAAATGTGCCTCAAGAGTTTAGATCATATAGAAAATGATGGTTTTATCATGTTTATGCTAATCCTTGTCTTGTGCAGGGATGGACGGTCGGCTATGGTAAGAATCACTGAAAAGTGATACACATGTATTGCTTAAGTTTGCTAGACGAATTGCTTGAAAGATTAATCTGTTACCAAGAAATGCTATGTTCCACAAAAGAAAAGATAATGTATCATGCTTGTCATTGTCCCTAACAGTTGCTCGAATAAGAGAAATGATATGCTCATGAAACATGCTGCGCACTGCACAAATGAATACTCATCGTGCTAGAATTGAATAGTCCCTTGTATGCTTGAGATGAAATGAAGTGAAACAAATGTTGGCTTTTCAAAGATGTGTTTTCAAAAGATATGTAAACTGACTCTGTATGCATGGAATGAATCTAGGTAAAACTAGCAAGATCACATCACAAGAAACGTTTTCCCACTAAATGAACAGTGATCGTTTCAGTTAAATGTAGCTCTTTGTTCACACTATTCACCAGTATGCTGATATACTGATCCATCATCAGTCTGCATGCAGGTGTACTATGCATCGAGAAGGATAGTCCGAAGCGATAGCCCGTGCCTCATCCTCAGGAGCCAGAAATCAGAAGAGATGCCAAGAGATGACATCTGTGCAAGAGTTTGGTTTTGTATATAAAAGGATGTAATGTATGGGAACGGGATCATTGTAATCTGTAAAGTTCTGAGAGAATGTAATATTGTATCAGAGAGAATCGAGAGCTTGTAATCTGTTCAAATGAAATCAATAAAGAGAAATGTTTTTGTTACCATTGTGTTCAATACTTGTATTCTGAAATATGTCCGCTGCTGCTTCAATTATCTGCGATACGTTCCGCTGCGTATTGTCAAACTTGTCTATCTTGTCTTGTTTCAGGTCTTGGCCATGTGCAAGCGCAACTTAGGCTTGCACGGCATCACGCCTTAGCGAGGACGAACGGTCTCAAAGAGCCCGAAGCGAGGACGAAAGGACTCTGCGGGATCGGGGCGTGACAGATTGCCTAGAACCCCGGCTGGCAGAGACGCTATTTGGGTTATTATAGACAGGCTCACGAAGGTGGCTCACTTTCTCCCGTTCAGAGTTGGTCAGTCGACGGCTCAGCTAGCGGAGATGTATCTCCGGCAGATTGTCAGGTTGCACGGTGTACCAGTCAGTATCACTTCAGACAGAGATTCAAGATTTACGTCGCACTTTTGGCGTAGCTTGCAAGAAAGTTTGGGAACTCACCTCCAGTTCAGTTCAGCTTATCACCCGCAGACAGATGGCCAGTCGGAGCGTACGATCCAGACTCTTGAAGATATGTTGCGGTCATGTACACTCGACTTCGGTGGTTCGTGGGAAGATCACGTGCACCTGGTGGAGTTCTCGTACAATAATAGTTTCCAAGCCAGTATCCAGATGGCACCGTTCGAGGCACTGTATGGTAGGAAGTGCCGATCCCCGCTAGCATGGGATGATGTTGGAGAGAGGCAGATGCTTGGTCCGAAAATGATTGCTCAGACGGTTGAAGTGGTCAGAAAAGTCAGAGATCATCTTCGAGTTGCCCAAGATCGCCAGCGTCATTGGGCCGATTCTCATCGGCGCCCTCTTGAGTTTTCTGTCGGCGACCATGTATTCCTGAGGATTTCGCCTAACCGTGACGTCATTCGTTTCGGCGTACGAGGAAAGCTTAGTCCTAGGTATATAGGGCCGTTCGACATTCTGGAGCGAGTAGGAGATGTATCATATCGTCTCGCTCTTCCACCATCGCTACATGAGGTGCATGACGTATTCTATGTATCCCAACTGCGACGGTATATCCCGGACCCGAGCCACATCCTGGATCATTCGGAATTGGTTGTTGGTACCAACCTTTCGTATGAGGAGAGGCCCGTGTCTATATTGGACCGAAGAGAGAAGATACTCAAGAACAAGACTATCAAGTTAGTCCGAGTTGCTTGGGGTCATCACTCTTTGGGTGAGTCGACGTGGGAGCGTGAGGATGATATCTGATCACGATATCCCGACCTGTTTGACTCGTAAGGTATAATGTCTTCCTTATGCCTTATGCTTTCAATTCCTTGCTCGGATAAATGACTGCATGATAGACTGCTTGTTATAGCTTACGATTAGTATAGATTGTCCTTGCAATTCTAGCCTCTTGATTAAATTCCGAGGACGAAATTCTTTTAAGGTGGGTAGAGTTGTAATGCCTGTGGTTCGTATTACGTATCTTGGTATACGTGTACGTATTCTTGACTCGTATTGCATATTTTTTCTGCATGGTTGTTTTGGCATGTCATTGGTTGTGGCTTAGCTTGGTTCGGCTTAGCTTGGTTTGGTTTGCTTTTGGGTTCATCATGAACCAAAAGAAAACCCCTACCTACCACCACCACTACCCTTTATTAACCCATTCCCCTTTCTCTCTCTTCATTATTCTTCTTCTTCCCTAACATAACTTCTTCAACCACCAGGAAAAAGAGAGAGAGAGCTTAGGCAAGTGCAAACTTGCTTCATGATAGATCTCAAGTTTTATTGTTCCATTCTCTTCCTTACTTGATTCTAAGCCTCTTTAGAACTTGACATTTTTGGATTTGATGGATGGATTCTTGTAGATCTAAGTTTGTAAACTTTTCGGTTTTTCTTGGTTTTGATCTCTAAAACTTGGTTATTTTTGAAAACTAGTGTTTCTATGTTGTAGAGAATTCAATTTCATGCAGTTTTGGCTTTTGTTTCACTTGATTTCGACTTCGGATAAGGAAGTTATGGCCAAAACAATTTCTGGTCATTTCTAGGTTCATCTGCAGCATAATCAGCATGTCGCAGAAGGCGCATGTCGCAGAAGGCGCATGTTGCAATGAAGCGCATGTCGCGGTAGCCGCATATCATGTCGCAGAAGGCGCATGTTGCAATGAAGCGCATGTCGCGGTAGCCGCATATCATGTCGCAGAAGGCGCACGTCGCAGAAGGCGCATGTTGCAATGAAGCGCATGACGCGGTAGCCGTATATCATGTCGCAGAAGGCGCATGTCGCAGAAGGCGCATGTTGCAATGAAGCGCATGTCGCGGTAGCCGCATATCATGTCGCAGAAGGCGCATGTCGCAGAAGGCGCATGTTGCAATGAAGCGCATGTCGCGGTAGCCGCATATTATGTCGCAGAAGGCGCATGTCGCAGAAGGCGCATGTTGCAATGAAGCGCATGTCGCGGTAGCCGCATATCATGTCGCAGAAGGCGCATGTTGCAATGAAGCGCATGTTGCGGTAGCCGCATATCATGTCGCAGAAGGCGCATGTCGCGGTAGGCGCATATCATGTCGCAGTTGAGCCACATGAGGCGCATGTCGCGATAGGCGCATATCATGTCGCGCATGAGCCGCATTAAGGCGCATGTCGCAGTAGGCGCATATGGTGTCGCAGTTGCATGCATGTCGCAGAATAGGCCGCATAATGCATATTTTGACTATTACTAACTGTTATATGTCCTAATTGACTGAATTATTGCTCGAATTTCTCCCAACTCCCAACGTGGAAGTTGTAGATCTTTTCCTTAGCAGCTAGAATATGTCTCTGGTTATTTTATGCAAGTTTCTCTCATTCATAATATTGTAAGAATAGAACACGATAGTGGCCCGCTGTGGTGCACTCTTGACAAGTAAACTGACATGATATGTCTCGACATGCTGTTATGACAGCTAGCCTGACATGACAAGTGTGAATGACCTGGACACCGTGGGCGATTGCGTTTGTACAAATAAACTGGTACTGTCTTGCATCATGTCTAGGATGGGGATCCCTGAGTACCACGGTCAGGGTTACCTACTGAAATGGACTAAGGCTAATTAACTAGAACGATTCAGTAGTCATGAAGAGATTCCCAGCTACAGGCAATCCCGTTATCTGGGCGCATTAAGTGGACTTGTAGCCTACCGACGAGTAGGGCACATTTCCAGCACACAGTCATGTGGTGCACCCTTGATAAACGGACATTCGACCCGGATAACCGGATGGTCTGCAGGGCTTGTGGCTGTCGGAATAATCTCATTGCATCTTGCTAGTAACTAGGCATGTGATAACCCTAGTTAGTTAAAAGTATCAAGCCGTACTCTTGATTGGCCGTGATTGATTGGATGAAGTTTATTCCAGCTTAGTATGATCCTGATCCTGTACAAGATTGTAACAGGACATGACTTCTTGTATCGATAAATGATGGGATACCAAATTCTGTTCAGATGAAGGGTTACAACCCCGGTCCTTGTTTGGTTTAAGGGTTGTAACTTGGCTATCTGAATAGTTTCATGGTTATCTTATCATATATCGTCCTGCTTATTGTGCCTGCCTTAACAATAAAGATCAGGGGTCCAGTTCTGTTCAGGCGAAGGGTTACAACCCCGGTCCTTGTTTGGTTTAAGGGTTGTAACCTGGCTCCCGGAGCAGTTCTGTGTCCTCTCTTCGTTTATTGTCTTATTGTAACCCCTGTCATGCTCGTCATGTTTTACCTTTACTTCAATACCATGATTATTTATACTGGCCTTAACAATAAAGATCAGGGGTCCAGTTCTGTTCAGGCGAAGGGTTACAACCCCGGTCCTTGTTTGGTTTAAGGGTTGTAACCTGGCTTCCGGAGCAGTTCTGTGTCCTCTCTTCGTTTATTGTCTTGTTACCTTATCAATAGTAATTGAGGCGGGTTTCTATTCAGGCGAAGGATTGCAACCCCGGTCCTTGTTTGGTTTAAGGGTTGCAGTCTGGCTACTTGAATGGTTTTTTCGTGTTCAATATATAATTGTTATCTCAGTTATTATCAGTATCTTTTAATTACCTTTACTATTTATTTGTGATATGCTGGTTTTAGTTCCTAAGTGAAGCCTCCTTTGTGGCACTTGCTCTTTCTGGGGTCTGACCCAGCTGGTTTTGTGTGGCCAGATATCGGAGCAGCAACAGAGGATCCACCTGTCTTCCAGCCCGATGGTGACCACCAGGCGTAACCAGGGCAACGAGTGGGTTTCTTTTGTCCTCCCACTCTACTTGTAAAATTATTCTTTGGAGGCGTTTAGCCGGCGAGCACGTGTTAGCTCGTATTGCACCTTTATTTACTGTCTGCCTACGGGCTGTAACATGATTGACAAATCCTAGGGTTGATCATGTATTGACTAAAACTCTTGCTAGTCCTGACATTTTGTACGACTAGCTTCATGATCATCCAATATGTAATGTATGGGACGCCTTACTATTGTATATTTGGTGCTCTGACATCTTGTAACTGTTACTACTTGCTTGTGATTGAGACAATAGGTTTGATCTTGACCATAGGAGACTGATGGATTGTAGTTAAACCCTCATATATCTAGACAGCCGTGACCGTATAGTGACGTGGATTCCATTTCATTATACGTAGCTGGCTATGTCTGCCCCCGCTCTCCAGTATTCTGGTTCTGGGGCGTGACAACAATGGAGTTGGTAATCTCTATGGGCTAACTCCGATTCGGATCACACCGCCTTCTCAACAATATATATATATATATATATATATATATATATATATATATATATATATATATATATATATATATATATATATATATATATATAATATGTGTGTGTGTGTACAGAAATGTTCCAAAATCATCATGGTGGTGTGGTTTCATATTATGGAACCATCGTATGTTTCATCACTTGATTTGAATTGAAATGATGAGATTAAAGGCCCCACCACATTTTAATCTCGTCCACCCAATGCAAGTTCAAGTCATATAACATAGAGTGGTTCCATAATGTGAAACTACCGGGTGGTTTTAGATTACTCATATATATATATATATATATATATATATATATATATATATATATATATATATATATATATATATAGCCGTCTAAGCCGTATATACAGGGACTTCAAAACGGTTAAAGATTTAGCCGTCTAAGTCGTATTTATATCATGGACCATTTATTTTTTAAAATTGCAGAAGATAAAAATTAACTTTCTCATCCATCATTTCTTAAAAAAATTACAGATAAAAACTAACTTTCTTTATTTTATTCGGTACAAATGTCTATTTAAAAACTAAAATTAAAATTATTTAAAAACTAAATTTAAAGGAAAAAATATTCGATAATATTTAAATTATTTAACAAATCTTAATTCAAATATATTTAAACATTTGAACAATTTTTCAACAATATCAACAAAATATTTATCCATAAAAAATTGTAATTAAAATTTCATTTAATTTTTACAAATTTTATTTAAAATATAAATATATATACAATAAATTTTAATTTTAATTTAAATATTTAAATTATTTTTTAATAAACTTAGAATGAAGAAAAAAAGGTGATTTAACGTGCAATACATGTGCATCTTCTCGTGTGTATATATAAGTATTGGAGATGCTCTAGAACATCTCTTATGCCAAGGAGGGTTTTTTTTTTTTTTTTTTTTGAAGTGTCTTCAAGGTCGTCTTCTAAATTGTCTTATGTCACTCTACTTATGTTGTTAGGACTCCTATAGCACATATTTCACCCACTCTATTAATATTCGGATGACTCCAAACTAAGGCCTTGCGCTCCCTGCAATTTCGGTCTACAATGCTGGTTTTTAAGGATCCACAATATTATAGCAATTCATAAATGTATAAAATCATATAAGCGTGTGTGTGACGGGCTTGCTTGGCTATCAAATAGAAATAAATATAAAAATAATTCTAACCAACATGACCATAATATCTCACCTAAGAGACATAGATGGCACTACTGAAGGAATATGTTAGGAACATTTTAGACTTTTTGACATCCAAAAAAGTCTGTCAATATCGTTGGTTTCAACCATTTTTCTCACAACTGGATTTTTTTTTCCCCTACCATCTTCCTCTTTCAACACCTACAAGAATCTACTTGTAAAGTTGTAGAGCTCGTTTGGTAAGAGTTTTTTTTTCTATGAATATATTTTATATTCTTTTTTCATGTGTAAAAAATTCAACATTATTATAACCATGTTTGATCAGATTGGAAAATATTATCCAAAAAATTCAATTTTTCATTCTTTTGTTTGGTTCACACATGGATAAAAATATTAATTTATTTAGTTTTTCATAAATATTCTTTCATTAATTTTATGTATTACTTAAATTCACGTGTTTGGGATAGAAGTTAGAATTTTGAAAATAAAGGAGGGTATTATCATCCAAACAAAATACTCAAACAATATTCCTAGAAAGCAAAACTATTCCAAAGTGGAGGGGACTGGAAAATAGCTTTTCCACATCAATGGTAATATGGAGTCCCTCCTATTCTCTCCCAGTTTTCAATTATAGATATACCAAACATGGTTAAAATTTAAAACTTATCTTCAAGCCTCCAAAACTTGAACCAAACGACCTCAAGGTTTTTGTAAGTTCGTCTCCTCAAATTCAAATGAATTTTTTTTTTCTAGGCCTACAATGAATCCAGCCCATTGGACCTCAACATGGCTAATAGTTGCATATATTCATAAGCTAAAAATTTGATGATCATTACCAAACAAGGAAATAAAGAGACACATTGTTCCCCTAGAACTAGGAGGTGGATAGCCAGCCACACCCAAAACTAAAAAATATGGCTTATCCTAACTTTTCTTCATCAGTTACATCCTCAGTAGGGATTGTTTGTTTTCATATCTAATTAGGGGTAAATTCCTAAATATGTCTAATTAAAAATTAGGAAACTGGGCCGGGCCAACCAGGCCCATAAGGTGGACATGGGCCGCATTTTTTTGGCTCCAGAGATATTTCAGGTCGGACCTAATTATTATTGGTTTTTTCTAAGGGCGCCGCACTTTTTACTTGGGGACAGCCCAAAAATGTTCAAAAAAAATTATAAGTTTGTCACCCATTTTTTTACTTGGGAGCATCCCAATTTTCTCCAGCAAGTTGGACTGCCAACAAGGTGGCAGTCTTAGGACTGCCAGCAAGTTGGCAGTCCTCACATAAAGGAGGACTGCCTAGTACTGCTACCTTGTAGGCAGTCCTAACAGAAAGGAGGACTGCCAACTTAGCTGCAGTCCACGTCGACGAAGACACCCTCGTTGGACTACCCGAGTCGCTCCTTCCGCCGTCGTGGCTCTGCGGTCGACCGCCCCGACCGACGACTCCCCAAACCCTCCGCCGCCGGAGCGGTGAAACCTCCGCCCGACCGATCGAAACCACCTCCGCCTCTCTTCCCTCTCGCTCCTCTTCTCGGCTTCGTCCCGGCGCAGTTCCCCTCTTCTCTCCACTTCCCCGGCCTTCCCTCTCCTTCTTCCCACGCCCGCCCCTCTTCCTCAGCCGCTCCCCCCGCGCCTCCCTCTCCGGACGTCGTCGCGTGGAACACTGAGTGCTCGCTCACCCTCCAGTCCCAGCCCCGCTTCCCCCGCGCCCTCCTCCGCCGCGCCCGCACCCTCGACGCCCTCCGCCACCCCGACCTAGTCCTCGCCGCCTCCCCCGCCGCGCTTGGCGCCTCCGCCGTCCGCTCGCCTCCCTCCCTCTGCCCTAATTTTTGGGCTGTCCCCAAACAAATTATGGGTGCCCCCTAGCAAAAGTTGTACCTGCTTGGACTGCCTCCAAGTAAGGGCTGCCCCCAAGTAAACTTAGTGGTGCCCTTAGAAAAAATCATTATCATTTATGAAGTCCAAATCTGACCCAGGTCAAGTCGGACCGGACCGGACTAGTTCAGTAAAAAGTTCAAATGGGCCTTCTCGAACTTTGTCGTTAATATCATCGTTATTTAAACACTCTATTCCAAAACTTTACACTAAATTATTTCTGCCAACAATTGCTTTGTTCATTACAAATCAAAGAACTCAAATTGTCAAACATATATATGTTAAAACAAAATTTAAAAAATTGAACTAGCCAGCAACTTTCAACAAAGATAATAAAACTGAAATCAATAATCAGACTAAAAATCTGTAAACAATGCTTTCAAGATATTAGCTCGCAAGACAAGATTACATTTTGAGTATTCTTCAATCATTTCAAGATAGTCAAAAGCACACATCGTAGCAGCATATTTTAGCAACATTTGTAGATGTGATTTCAGAGATAATGCCATACTGTTATGAATGAAAGAAAGAAAGTGAAAAAATTATAATTTTATAAATGAATAAATAACATAATCGTCAAATTGAATAAAAAATACTGTACATTGTACAAATTTAAAAAAATAGATGGACTTTTCGGGCCGGGCTCAGGTGGGCTTGACTACTGGACTTTGGCGGACGTATGCTTAGCCCAATCTCTATCCTATATTATTATGGGTCGGGCCAGGCCGTACTAATGGCTGGGCCGTATCGGACTTTGGCCCATCGGGCCGAACGGACTTTTTCGACAGGGTCGGCCCAGACTTGGAAGCCCGAGAAGAACTTCCAAAATAGACCCACATACATAATATAAGAAGAAGAAAAAAAAAAAAAAAAAAAAATTGTAACTCACAAGAATTCAACCAAGGATCTTTAGTATATAGGTCAAACATAATAACCACTACACCACAATGGTTTAATGTTAGGAGTAGCCCTTGGTATATACTAGTTTTATTTTAGATGTAACCATGTTGGTTCCCCGATAGTCTTTGGGCCCTGGGCGGTCGCCCGGCCTGCCCTGGGCTAGGGCTGTCCCTGATTTTCGGACATCCATGACCCTTGGGCCCAATTATAATTACTATTAAAAATAGGTCTATAAAAATATTTTATTTACATCCAATTAGATTTAAAGAATATTCTAGTAAATGTTTCCATTTAAAATATAGAAACTAGCATATATTTCCACTATTAAGAAAAAAACTAACAAATGTCTCCATTTCTTTATAAATCAGCAAATTTTTTTAGTTAAACAGTGGGGGTATATCTTAAAATTTAACTTGTTCCATATAACAAAATGTGAACATTTGTTAGTTTTTTTTTAAAAAAGTGATGTTATATACTAGTTTTTATATTTTGAATTGGGACATATGCTAAAATATCTCATTTGAGTGACTAGATTTAATTAGAATTTGACGATTAATTAGAGGCTTGTAAAAGAAAGTGGTAGCCTTGCACCTTTTTTATCATTCCACTCAAAGGTTGTCACGTATCTTTTCTATCCAACCTAAAGCCACTTTGGGAGTGATTTGATGAGCAGTTCCACTAGTTTTGGCAATTTGTTTGATACTTGTCAACTTTTAAGTGGAATGATGACTAGACCACTAGTTTTGATGGATGAACGAGAAGAGAGCAAATAGTCAATGGCACGCAGTCTAGCGGTAAGACCGTTGGTATGTTGGGGGGAGGTCTCAGGATTGAGTCCCAACGGGGACGGTTGGGTGGCGTTTGTCCACGGTCTCCGGGCCCAAGTCGGCTCGGTGGCTTTAGTCCACAATCGGTCCACTCTACTATAGCAATGTAGTTTCCACTAGTTATTGTAAAAAATAATATCCACAATAAATAGAATCTTTATTTTTATAAAAAAAATAGATCTGATACGAAACAGCTGCTGCTAAACAAGCCAGGACTAAAAAAACAACTTTCATAAATCACTAATTAGATACTCTACACCACATAAATTGGGTATATGCCTAGATTTGTTCCCTGATCTCCATCTGTTACTACCAACATTAATCCATCAGAAGTGGCCATTAATCGATCCATCAGAAGGCCACTTCACCACTATGCCATATACTGAAAGTGGCTTTATTCCCTATCCATGGCTTCTCCCAGTGGGAAGAGGGGCAGAGATCCTCAAGAAGAGGAGATGTGCCTCGACAATTTCCACTCCCACAAGCGCTATCTCAGTGAGGTCAAAAATGTTTTATTTTCTATTTTCTATTTTCTATTTTCTATTCTCTCTTCTCATCTCTCTCTTTAAATTTTTTTTATAGGTTTTATCAGTTTGTAATTTTATTTCTATATTTTGTATTTGTTTGTGATTTTTGATGTTGATTGGTATGTCTGCAGATAATTGCATCCAGTCTGAATGGGCTGACGGTTGGGGAGTCTCTCAGGGAGAGCCTTTTGGAGTCTCCTCCTTCGAGGTCCGAAAGCCTTCCTCCTATTGTTGCAGGCTATTTATTTCTTGTTTTTTTTTTTTTTTTTAGTCCTCTTTGTTGTATAAAATGTTTGCACAGAGTCATGTTGGTTAGCACCCTAATCTTTTAGTACGTTTAACTCTTGTTGGGATCCTATGCTGCAGATGCACTAACACCGTGCGACACGGACACGATGCGACACGGACACGATGACACGCTTTCGGTGGATTTGGAGTGTTTGTGTCGTATCCGATATACGAATCCTGATGGCGGGTTGGGTTCATTGTAGTTCCTGACTTGTCGTAATAATTGCGGAAACCAGGATTTGTCGAATAGCTGTTTGGGTAGAGAAGTGGATTAGATGAAAAATAATACAATTTTCTGGTTGAAGTCATGGGGACCCTTTGCCATTTGACTACGAAGTAAGTAATACCAAATTTCTCCTTTGCTGATTAGTATGTGATCTTCTACAAGGAGTTTGTTAAATCTTCATGTATTACAGAAGTGTGAGAAGAGGCTTCTTGTCAAGTAGGAAAATGATGATCAAATGAAGGCCGCATGCCACGGTTGAAGAGCATTTACCATGGTATACCTAGCGATCTATAGCCGAAATGAGAATGCTATGATGGATCAGAGTGTTTGGCAATTAAGAATCAACATGTCCAAAAAGTTAGTGTAGCCGAAATGAAAATGCTAAGATGGATGAGCGGCAATACACTGAAGGATATGATAAGAAATCAGTGTATTTGTAGGAAGTTAGAGGTCACGACAAATTGAGGATGAGACAAGAGAAACCGTCTTAGGTGGTTTTGACACGTGCAACATAGACCAATAAATGCCCCCATAAGGAGGCGTGATAATATAATAGTTAATGGAGCCGCTGGGACTAGAGGTAGGCCGAAACAAACATGGTATGAAGTTTTAAAGAACAATATGATTTTTGTTAGCATTACAGATAACTAAGTCCTTGACCTTGCTGATTGAAGAAGAGGATTCAAATAACCAACCCTAAAATTTTGAGATAAAGGCTTTTCTGTTGTTGTTGTTGTACCTAGGGATTTGTGGTGATATAAATGAACAAAAAGCCATATCAAGGAAAGACTTAACTTAGCAAAAACACTTTACACTTGACCACCTGAGAATGAAATATAGTTTTAACTTGCATTGCCCGATGTATAAAATTTCTTCTTGTGAGAAGACACTGTAGGCAGTTAATGAAATATTAGATGCAGGCACCAATCAAGGGTAGGTTGGGTAGGAACAGTATGAAATGATTTGGACATGTGATAGAGACTGATAGGCGGTTTTGAGTTTTCATAGCATTGTTGAACTGCTAGAAGTCAAGAACCATGGATTGACCAAACAAACATGGATTGAGGAACTAAGGAAGGTACTGCAGTTTCTGATGTTACAGAGGATATCATACTTCATCAAAATGAACACAAAAAATGATTAATGTATTGGACCCCAAAAGTTTGGAATAAAAGCATCGTTGAAGGCAGCATTCTCTTCATCCTTTATGCTTTTTTGATGCTCTCTACAGTTCAGCTCATATGTTTTGTTTAATGTAGAGAATAGATTAGCTAACGGAAACGACAAAACTGTTGTCTTCTGAACCACCGTGTGTCTTCACTAGATACATAAATCATAACCATTTAGAGTTCTAGGTACAAGCAAATCTTTCTAATGAATTTGATTAGGTACTATATTTGTGTATTCTTCTTAAAACCGAGGATAAATGGACAACTTGTTACCTACCTGACTTAAATTTTACTTATATACTGTTTTGGAAGGGATTCTGCAACATCTTTTACTTTTTAGGAAAGGATTCTGCACGGTCAAATAAAACATGAAATATACCATTCAAATTTTTACTATCTAGGAAGGGATTCTTCAATAACTTGGAATTAGCTAGGAACAACTGATACAATTTGAAACAACCAGTACCCAGGCTGATATAATTTACTAGTGGCAGCTTTTTAAACCAGTACCATAATCATTGAATAGCAAAATCTAAGCTTATTACTTGAGGAATCAGTTCTTTAAATGTAATTTCATATGAAGGAATTCTGTTTCCTTTTTGGTCGGCATCTTACTTGTGAAGCATGTAAAGTTTCTAATTTAGTTTATCGGGTCACGTAGATGGGAAAAAGTTCTTGGCAATCTGGGATAGGGGTTGGAGGGGTGTGTGTGGGTGTGTCGGCATTCTAGTGTGAATTAGGGAGATAGAGAAGATGGCTGTATGTAATATCCTTTTGGATTTACTATTCATGTTGAACAAAGGATATGTAGACTAGAGGATACATCATGAGTTTAAGATTACATGAATAGGGCCCTTCCATGTAAATTGTGGTGACAACCTTGGCAAGGTAGGAGTTTAAGCTCGTACAATTCTTACTCAGATTTATGTGAACAATAATAATGCATTTGGAAGAATAACAATAAGAAGAACCAATCCAGCTCCTGTATTGGCAGGGCGGCTTACAAGAGAAAGAGTATCTCTTTTCTTGGGCAACCTTCAGAAATAGAAATAGAAGAAGGATAACTAATGGAAAGGTAGGTGTTGCAGCAGTGTACCATTCATAGATAATAAGTCTCCATCTTTTACATGTTTGCTTTTTACGGATCTGTTTAAAACCCTTAAGATTTGGTACTTTTCAAACTTAGGGAGAATATGCAGAATAGGTGGAGGCAAAGTTGTAGAAGTCCTAAGCTAGCAATAATGACACATGATGAGAACCTAGGTTACCTATTTGGTAAAACACTAGGGTTTTTTTTATGGATTTGTGGAAGTAATACCGTTTGAGAAGTTATTGCGAATAGTTATCATATTTATTTATCCCAAGTTATTCTAATAGGTTTAAATAATTGGGCTTTGCGCAAGGTCAGATCGATTGATTTGATGAAAACCATACATTTTTTCCTAGAAAATCAACATTTTACGGGGCCTTTCAATCGGAAAAGTCTTCTATCATATAACATTCATATTTAGAAAGACCTCATAGCGACATGCCGAAATCTATCAAGTTTGATGAATGGAATTTGGATGAAAAAAGATGATATGCCCTGATGGACGCACATAAAAAATCTATAAGTTTGACAAAACCTGCCTTTTTTATTCAAAGTCAATAAATTATAACAATTGAATGTAGCAAGATTGGAATGAGATCACCAGGGTTGAAATGGATTTAAATCTTGATCCTTATGTGAGGACCCTTTATTTCCAATTCGAAGGATTTGACTTTGAATTGACATAAATATAACTCCACTTTGGAGGTTTAAACTTTAAATGTGAAAGATGCAAAATGACTTTAATAGGAAAACACTCTCATCTGTATCGACTAGTACCGCTATGAAGATGTGTCAGAAGTTCCCTTCATCCTCCTTGTACCACTGCCTACTCCTTGGCCAGATTGGAGATACCATAAGTTGGGGGTTACATGTACACTGGGAGACGGTCTACAGATATTAGATACTAATGAGATCATGTGCATTTAGTATGCTAACGAGGACGTCCAGATGTAGAGCTTATGTACAACCACTAGCATTGTGTAGTTCAACAGCTTCCAGTTCTTGATGCCATCATCACACGTTCACCAGGTACTGAAATTTCTTCGAAATTGGGGGAAACGAGAAGGATCATCTGGTTTTTATTTTGAATTCGGATTTTCTTAGAGTTTAGTTAGACTCTTTAATTAGATTTTAGTAATTATCTGCATTATTTTTATTGGACATGGATATAATCGGGTTTTAGATTCTTAAACTCAATCTATATAGGATTAGGGTTCATACTTTTCTATTTCAAGTTAGAGAGAGCCAATCCTACTTTATAACAATCAACCTAGCTCTTCTCCTCTTGCATCCTTGCTGACATCATCTAATTTGACCTTTTGTGCATAACCACAACAACAAAACTTTCCTATTATAAGTCATCTTGTACCTTTTGCATTTAAACCCAAAGTTGAGTTATATTTACGTCAACTAAAAGTCAAATTGAGTGCATTGGGAACAATGGTTCGTCGTACGGCAATCGAGATCTGAATATGTTTCGATCATGATAATCTCGTTCCAATCTCGCTACATTCAATTGATAATATTTCATCATCTGTTAGAATAATTTGGTATACAATTATATGATAATTATTAACAATAACTTTACATACCCTACTTCTTCCGCAAACGTATAAAATCCCCTAAACTAAATAGGTACCATGTCTTCTTCGGACCTCGTCTTGTGTCAACTTATTTGATTCTTCACATGTGAAGGAATGGTGGGGCTTACATAATGGTGCTTTTCTTTTGGTGTTCATTTTCTCGAAGGAACAAGATGGGTTTACAATATTTTCACATGAAAGTGGGGAAGTTGGAGTTAATAATGAACGGTAAAACTAGGGCTCATGTGCTCGAAACAACCAAACAGACGATGAGGATCTCGATGGAAACAAATAGTGTTTTCTAAATTTGAGTTAATAATAATGGTGACACTAGGGCTCATGTGCTCGAAACAACCACACAGACGATGAGGATCTCGATGAAAACAAATATTGTTTTCTAAATTTGGGTTTAAATGGAGGAGAAAGATTGAAGATAGAAACAAGGTTGGCTCTCTCAAAAAGTGAATAATTAACAAAATTACGACGATTTAATTTAGGAGAAAGATTGAAGAAATAGAAACAAGGTTTGCATTCTCAACACTAAATTTAATTTCTCTCGGATATTGAAGCTAAATTTAAGAAGAAAATAGCGGACTGGCGTGGACGATTGATTTCTTTTGGAGAAAAAATCACTCTCATTAGGAGTGCACTTATGTTACTCCCCATTCATATCTTATCCATTATGGCGTTCCCTGCAAACTCTATTTGTAAATCACTCTCCATTCAACAAAATATGTTATGTACATTGTCTTAAGAAATAAATACTGTGACCCTTATATGTTTCATGAGTATTACAAGAACTACCCATATTTCGAAAATAATTACACTGACCACCCCTCTCCTTTATAAATTTTATAAAACATAGGGTGGTCTGTGATACAAGTTTCTATAGAAAATATAAACTATATGGGTGGTCCATGTAATTAGCTTCAAAGTAGTAGTAGTTTCTGTAATAAGTGTAAAACATAGGGGTAGTTAACACAATGTGCCCTTGTTTTAAGTAGGAAAATGTAGAGCCTAATCCTAGACAGGTCGAGTTTTAAGAATGTGAAACGTAATGTATCAAATGAAAATAATAAAGATAATAAGTAAAAATGCAGGTCTAACTAAAATCGAACTCAAATCTCTAATTTGATCCAGGGTCAAGAGGTCGATAACTACCCAGTGGAACAAAATGTTGTTAGGCAAAACAAACTGAACAACGAGGCCAAATGCTAAAGCAACACATTGCCGAAGTGGTTTGGTAGGTAACGGTTCAGTTGAAGGTGCAGGTTTTGATTTGCCTTACATACTATAGGGAATTTATGACTAGGAAACAACTCTTATGGTGCAATATTTTAGGTTGTATATAAGATAGTGGGTAACTTGGTTAACTGCCACCACTTTGGTGGTAAGTGGAGTTTATTTTTCCAATTTCTTAAGTTAGTAGGAAGGTTATCATGATTTCTTTATAGGTGGTGTGACTACTTTTTATGAGTTATATGTTAAGCTTGCACCACAAATAAGTTGCAAGTGTTTGATTCTTCTATGGAAAGAAATATTAGTTATTGATTGTGCAAAGAAGGTCTTATTTTTCTTAAATCAAACTTTCTATCTTTATCTCTCTCTCTTCCTTCAACCTATGTTATTCCAAAATAGTTGGAAGAACAAAGAGAAGAATTGTGAACTTGTCCGTCTAGCTCGTGCGACAAATTTGAAGATAATCACATACTTGTTCGGTTCATAATCAAAGCCTTTATTTATCTTCAAATTTGCCCAGGATATCTCAATAGCTACGTGGACATGTTCACACTTCTGTCCTTTGTTTTTAGTTCTACCTATTTTAGAATGAGAGAGGTGAAAGAAAAAGATTTTCATTTGAGGGTAAAAGGACCTCCTTTGCATAAGCAATAACTGATATCATGATTCTTCCCCTAGACTTGAAGTTGAACACTTGTACCTTATTTATTGTGTAAACTCAACACATAATTACTAAAAATTAGCTACACCATCTAAGATGAAGCCATGGTGAGATTCCCACTAAAACATAGAAAACGAATTCCATTTTCCATCAAAATGGTGGCACTTTACCGACCCCTTAACTGCCTACTATCTACATACGACCAAAAATATTTCACCATAGCAACAACCTTACTGAAAAGCGATAGGTGAAGGCGTTAGGGAATATGTTTGATGTTCTCCAGGATATGGACCATTTTAAGGGGTAATAGGAGTCAGATGTATCCCTAGTTTGGTGAAGGCGTTATGGATTTATTGTGGGAACAAAGAGCAAGAATATTGGGGTGTTTGGAATATTGCAGCTGTCATTATCTAATGTGAAATTCTTTTGGAATCGAGGTAACAATCTCATAGAAATAGTGGTGGAAACTATGATGACATTGTGCATGATTCACCAAGCCCCCTGTGAGGAGACTGTTCACTGACATTCCCTTGAGGACCAGAGAATGACTTAGCAGGCCTAAATGCTTCTTCCTCTTTTGGTACGGCCCATACCGGAGAAGTAATGTCGGCGAGGTAGTGAGCATGACATATTTTTAATGTTCTACATCAAGGAACCAGTTTTACAGTATGTAGCCTGCTTCTGCTTTCTTGTTCTATGTTGGGATACTCTCATGGAGTGTTGGACTAGTTGTACTCCTATCGGACCTTTTAGTTCCATAAACAGGAGATGGGGAAATCTCTCATAGATTCTGCTCAAAAGGAATTTGTAGTTGGGAGTGAATAGGGAGTGAAGTTGAAGTTTTTTTCTTGCATGGATAGAAATTTAGTGGTTCACAAGAGTAGTGTAACACTTTTCCTTATCTCCTCAGCATGCATGAGAAGCTCATGTTCTGGATCTAGTCAAATGTCTAGATTCATGCAGTACAAATACCAACTCAAAATTAATCCTCCAAAATATTCCCAAGTTAGGAACTGAATTAGGATTTCTTGGTCTGGAGTTGACAGGAATATGGTTTAGGTTTGTAGAAATTGCGTAAAAGGATTTGGAAAACGGCTTTGGGTTTTGAAGGAGATTTGAAAAATTGGGACCTGCTGTACCATTCTGTATACTACTGTGTAGTTGTGTTTTGCAATGGATTTTGAGGAATTTCAGGTGAGGAATCGCGATGGAGGGATCTAGGGTTGTAGTTAAAGGAAGTAGAGGCTTGGGGAAAGGTAAGGAGGGGTTTTGTATGTTGTCTGATACAAAACAATGGGGATGCAAGATACGGTTCTGGTTCTGGGAAGCACTCAGAGGAGGGGGTTTTATTGGTGGAAAGGCAAGGGAAGGTGAAGAGGTTTTATACCCTCCACTCTAGGGTTTCAAACCCATCCCGCATCACACAAGTGATCGAAGAAGGGGCGAAATGGAGGTACAGCATAAACTCCCCTCCATTGTAGTCACATTACAACAGTAAAAGGTTTATATATATAGCCTCTAGGCAATTATTGCAAAGCAAATAAAAACCTAGTACAAGTAGGAGACTTCAAATTAAACAAAACCAAATTTGAAACAAATTCAATGAAACCAAAGTTAACTAAATGTGGTGACTCAAAAAACTAAACTAACTCAATGAAACTCTACTTCATAAAGTAATTTGCACTGGTCCATCTTCATGCACCATATGTGGAGCTTTCAACTTTACCGGTAATTTTGAACAAGCAATTAGGCTTAACCAAAACATCTTTGGGTATGAATATGTTAAGGTTAAACTTTTCTATGATAGGATCTTGCATAAAGATTATGTCCGTAGTCTTTGAAAATTTGCAAATGGCAAGAGGGACTTCTTATGTAAATTCTTCAAGACTAATGAAAATGGCAGTGGGAACCTTGTTAGCGTATTGTTGCCATTGAGGAGGCGCCTTCGTAAGTGAAGTCTCATCATCAATTGACAGGTTTCTTGTGGATAGTACACATCTTTATTTAAGACTCTAGCCTTCCTAATATAGTATTTTGTTAGATGACAACCAAGAGATTTGAAATCTGCCAACTATAGAAGATTTGGCTACCAAATCTTCTATAGTTGGCATATTTCAAATCTTTTGGTTGTCATCTAATAGGATTGACCTCCATACATTTACAAAGAAGAGGGATGTATATGTCCACTAAGGCCTCGTTTGGTTCGCGGAAAGAAATGGAAAGGAAATCAATTCGTTGGTATTTTCTTTCCTTTGGGAATTACAATTCTCATTGATTTTCCTTTCCGATGTTTGGAAATGCCAAGAAAATTGGAAAGGAAAGTGAATACTTTAATGTGGGAAAGTGATTCCTTGTTTGGATGGATGGAAACATTTTCCTTCCATTGGAAAACACTTTCCTTTCCTCCTCAATTCCTTTGGCACCCAAACATAGGAAATTAATGGCTTTCCTTTCCCACCTCCATGATTTCGCGAACCAAACGAGGCCTAATTTGCCCATAATCCTCGTTTTAAAGAATCCACAACACTCATGTTGATTGTGGGAAAGAGAGGCATCGTGTCAC
Organism: Iris pallida; assembly: GCA_029216955.1. NCBI lineage: Eukaryota > Viridiplantae > Streptophyta > Magnoliopsida > Asparagales > Iridaceae > Iris > Iris pallida. Next base: position 60,575 of record JANAVB010003535.1, read on the forward strand.
CAAGAAGGCAAGAAGGTGAACATGCTCTAGTTCAGAGCACCTAACTTGGTGCGGAAAAAATTCTTAACTGAATTTATCTTCCAAGATAATCCCAATTTAGTAAAGAAATTAAATTTGGTACGGGACAACTATTTGAGTTGGATATTGTTCTCTCTTTTTTGGGTTGTATTTGCCCTTCTTGCCTTTATCTAATGTTAGGTTAAGTTCTTATTAGTGAAACACGCGATAATAACACTGTTTTCTCTCAAAAAAAGCAGGGACAAAACTACTAAGTGAAATTTAAACTAAAATAATTTAATAGAACTCACAAACTGATTGTCAAGACTCCAAATGCCAAATAAACTCAATAAAAGTCTCATTAATGCTACAGATGGTAGTATATGGACTTGACTATGAAGCACATACACTCCAAAAATAGCTAGAATATGTTTGTGTTCTGTCGGATACATTACGGACACAACACAAACACTTCAAAATAAACTAGGACACGGCAAAATTGGTGCCGTTTTCACATCGTTATGTCCAAATCGTGATTTATGCATGTCAATGCAACATAGGGGCTTGGAAAACCAGGGGTTGGTTTCAACCTTGAAAAAATCCTTCTAATCTTATTGTGTTATATGACAATTTTATGCGTGAGGATGTTAAAGGAAAACATGGCTTCCATTATTTTAGCTTCAAGATTTGTACATATGGATATATTGAAGTATGCACCTTCAATTTCTTGTTTACTTATTACTAAATGTTGAATCACTTGATATCGAACATTTTTCTCAAAGTCTAAGCTCTACACTTGTAGCAACTTGAAGAGGTGGAATATTATACCTTCAGTTGTGTTATTGATGCTTAACGTAATGATGATTTTAACTAACCCATTTTAGATATATTTTTCAAATATGTTCGCATTACTGAGTATGAACCATCAATTTGTTCTACTTTTATGTTTTACTTGACATCTCTTGGATTCCATTAAACGCCCCACATTGAATTTCTTTCCACCCAAAATATGCACATAATTTTCTTCTGAATATATATCAGACACACTCTACAGCTGGAAACTCTTGAATCATCATTGCATTTCTAGAATCATCAACTTCACCCAAAAAATAGGGTAAAAGGCTTTTTGTTGCTATTGTCGTATTAACTTAGTACCACTGCCAGCGTCCTCATCCTGTTCAGCATTAAGCTCTTTGTTCTCAGTAATGGACTCTCTCTCAAACATATAGCAGCATGTGGCATCTATTCCGTACCACAAACTAGTGCCATCCATAGAGCAAGAATCTTATGTCTAAGAGCAGATTGAGCTGTAATATAGGTTGTTTTCTCCATCAATACTCAACCATCTTCCTCTTAACCTAGATCTGCTACAATGCCATCTCGTCAAATGAGCCATCACAGTTTGCTTTCTACCAACCACACTGAAGTATTTCCTATACCACATGTTCTGTCATGATCTAAGGATATCAACTAAAATGGATTCAGGATTACAGGCATCGACTCCCCATTCACTCAACAAAGCGTGCCCCAGCGGCAACAATTCTAGCTACCCTTCTAAACCTACATAACTCAGTGCAATGCAGCACCTTGTCAAGAACACCAACCATATTGCGCAAATATCAGTTCCCTTACTCAAAAGTCAGGTCATCGAGACTCCTTCATATAAACTACCCTGTGCAGCACACAAATATTATTGTTCTCAATATCTGACATCCAAAACAATGCCAGCATGAATTTCCATGCAGTTCTCTGTACAATGAGATACAATTTATATTTAGTTCGATATTCAGGGAAGATCGTGCCTTATGTCTTGGGATGTACTTTGGCTTTTGTATTTAGAGGCTATGTTTACACTTTCACCTCTTAAAGAGCTGTTCTGTATTTTGGAATAAAAAAAAGTTAAAACTCTCCCAAATTACTACATTTCCTTCAATGCTATAGTATCAATCTATTTGTGCAAATACGGACATGGATAAGGACACGATAGTGATGCGGGATATTGCCATTGTCAAATAGATACAAGGCAGTCACATATGTTGCACGGATAAGGACACAGCTCCTGGTATGGACACGATACAGACATGGAGACCATTTTCCCCCGACCCCCGACCCTGCAACATCGGTTTCAAGTCATTCCTTATTTTATTAAGCATGAGTTCTGCCCCTCAACAAACACCTCGCCTTGGTTAGTTCTTAATGCCTTGCTTTCATGTCTCGCCCAATCCTCTTGGCCTCTAAGTTTTCCTCATATTCATCGGAAGAAATTAATATCACTTTTCAAGATGTGAAGAAAATATATTTGACTGGCTGTGAAAAGCAATGCCTATTTGCTATATATATCATGTTATTTGTCTAACATGTACCTGATATTCAGGGAAGAAGTTACAGCACCCTACTCTCCGATGTCCGAAGATTCTGATGATTCTCGGTTCATAGGTGACCCCACCCTGAGCAATCTGGTGGTCCCATCTGAGTCCATTAGCAGGCCGACGAGTCCAGTTTCCCCCCACGGGCACCAAAGACCACTCTCCGGATTGTTTTCTTCTGTGAATCCCAACCCCGTTTCTGGGTGCACCCTCCCGGCTGTCATCTGCTCGCATCCACGTGGCCGCCGCACGGACTCAGAAGGCCGGTTTCCATCCTCGCCTAGCGACATGTGCCACACTGCAGACCTGAGGAAGACTGCCCTCCTGAGGTCGGTGCAGATGAGAACCCAACCAAGCTGCCAGGTGACCGACGGAGTCCTCCACGGCAGCATGCAGGGGGTAGAAGAGGGAGAAGACCCTGGATCCTGTTCGTGTCCGAGGGCTCCAGACGAGGAGGTGGGTTACCAAAGCTTGGATCGGGTTTCGGATTTTGGTGATGGATTCCGGGATGACAGTCTTGGCCAGGAACACAAATGTTACAATGCAAGATTTTCGGCTGAGAGGGATGGAAGCTAGAATCAAACAATGAGATAATGGAGAAGGAAAAGCTATGGCCTCATTTGGTACACTGTAATGTAATCATAATCGCAGTAATTAAATGGAAAAAAGATATTTTTGGTTCCATTTGATTATATTGCGCTTACGATTATGTTACAGTGAGCCAAACGGAACCTAAATCTCCTGATCAAGCAAATCACCTCCTGGGGGGATGCTGTTGTTTTCTTGTTTCCCCCTCATTGTGCAAATTTCTGCATGCTGACTTCTTACTCCCTATAGATGTTGATCAACAGTAATAGGTAGGCTACACTTTCTGCAGCAGCTTATGTTTGTAGAATATGACATGTTGAGAGCTTGTGTTTGTAGAATATTGACATGTTGAGGAAGAGATCATGTTCTATGAGATGAAATATTTTCCCCAGAAAATCTGGGATAAAGGTGGTGTTGAGATGGAATGTGTTTGCACTAAAGAGATGTTATTGTTATACTTTTCTAACCCCTGGAATTTTGAGAGCCCTGTTCTTGGTGATTAGAAGTATGGATTGACTCGAAACAAATTACTTGTAATCGGCTTAAATTTCAGAATAAGCCTCATATTCTAGCTTAAAGAAGGCCTCAAATATCGTATTAAACTCCATGCCACTATAACATAATTTGCCGATAATGGACCATGGGAAGTAGGGGTGAGCGGTTTATTGGATTGGCAGTGCTACGATGCCCGCGGGGTTGGACCGCGGGTCACGTGTCGCACGTCTATTGGCAGGGGGAGGGGCGGGGTGGGCCCGGGATGGTGCTGGTGTGCAAAAAAGAATTTTCGTTATTGGATTTCAACCGAATATTTCGGAATAATGAAAACTGCAATTTTTAAATCCGAGATTGAATCGATTTTTTTTTTCAAATCAAAATCGTATCTCTTATTTGGTTCTGTTCAATTCTATACTCAGGGTCGCTTGGATTGTGGGGAAAAAAAAAAGTTCAGTGGGATTAAATAAGTGGGAGTTAAGTTAGGGGGAGTAGAGTCAATACATAAAATCTTGTTTGGATTGGAGGGAGAGTTAAGTGGGGAGTATTTAATAGCTCTTGCTTGGATTGTAGATTTTGAGTGAGAGGAGGATTAAAAAAAAAAAATTACCAAAATAACCTAACCTTATTACATATGTCATAAAATTAAATTTGATTGAAATTTTAATTAGAACTTGTGAAAATATCTTCACAAATTAGGAAGGTACAGAGCAACAAGTTGAAAACAAAACAAAATGGAGAAAAAAAATCACGACATTTTATAGAACAAATAAGGGGTATTAATGACTTTTTAAACAAAATCCCTCAATCTCCCTCGTTAACCCTCCGATTTGGGAGTATAAAAAAAATAAATGAAAGAGGGTGAAATAAACCCTCACTTAACCCTCTATAACCCTCCCTCCTAAACCCCCACTCTCAAACCAAGCATGGTTTTATTTTTCTCTCACTTGAGGGTCTGCTTGGATTGAGGGAAAAAAATGAGCAAAGCTAAGTGGGGTTAAATGAGTTAAGTGACGGTGTTTAATAACTCTTGCTTGGATTGGAGATTTTTAGTGAGAGGAGGATTAATAAAGAATATGATAGTTACCAAATAATCTTATTATATATGTCATAAAATTAAATTTGATTGAAATTTTAATAGAATGTCAAAACATCTTTACAAATTAGGAACCTACGGAGCAACATGTTGAAAACAAAAAACAAAACAAAAAATTTATGATATTTTATAGAACAAAAAATAAGTATTTATGATTTTTTAAACAAAACCTTTCAATCCTCCTCGTTACTCCTCCGATTTGAGGGTTAAAAAAATACAAAAGAGGGTGCAATAAATCGAATAATGCCCACCCCTAATTGGAATTGTAAAGAGCATAGTATGAAAATATTTGGTCACAACAGAACATCAGCAAGTGGATCAATCCTGGTTCTGTTCTTTGTTTGGTCTTTCTTTCATCTCACATCCGCATTTTGAGGTATGATTCGCATCTCTAATTTGCTCTTGAATAAAGCTAGTCGTTGACCCATTTCGTTGTCAAATATTTGAAATGATTCCGATTTTTTTCAGTCGGTGCTGATGGAGTCGAGAAGAATTGCTGGTCATATGGGTCAAATTGCTGAGAAACGCCCTCTCCAGCCCGTTGAGAAGTGTCCACTGGAGCATGCTGTGAAGCGTCCTCTCCGGCATACTGACGTCTACTTTCGCCAGCATCTCTCGCATGCGACCTACGATGGCGCGACTGTCTCCTACTCAGGGGCGGACGCAGAAATTTAAGAGAGGGGGGTCGACCTCAAAAGTAAAGGAAGTCCAAAAATAAAATTACATACTAGAAAATACATGTCTTACAAAAAACAATGTTACTAATATCATATTACAATACTCCTCTCCGATTGCACATATTCTGAAATCGTTGACTTAATGTCTTCATTGCTGACAGTCTCAGAAATATCTTTTTCGATGTAAGAGACCAAACAGTCATTCATAAACTCATCTTCAAGTCGATTGCGTAGCTGAATTTTGATAATTTTCATGGCTGAAATACCCTCTCGACATTTGTTGTCGCAACAGGTAAGATTAATGCCAATTTCATAAGCAGAAATACCAACGAATATTGTCAATATCTCTTTGTTTGAACCATTTTTTAGCAAGTCCATTAATCCCTGTAACATAATAAAATTATTCGTCTGTGCGGACGTCCTTAATATAGTTTGAAAGTTGATATCCAAGACATGAAAGATCATCTTCATCAAAATCAGAGGGGTAAAGCTCAGCAAATATGGTATCAACTTATCCATATCAAATGCAGCGAAAGAATCTCCTGGATCAAGACATGACATACACAACAACAACTCCGTATTCACCTCAGTAAACCGACTATTTAACTTTTGAAGTTGTAAATCTATAGCGGAGTAAAATAATTCAACGCGATAATAGTGAAGATTTGTGCATTTTTTAACATTACGACGCGACCTTCCATGAACTTCAAACTTGGCTTCCATGTTTGGGACCCCGATTCCATACTTTATGCAAAATAAAGACACTTCATTCAACAACGATTCCCATCCACCATCTCTCCTTCTTTGCAGTGTTTGCTTGGTTATTTTTACAATATTCATAGCATTAACAATGTCTTGATCTTTCCTTTGTAATGCTTGTGACAAGTCATTGGTAATTTCCAAGATCATTTTCGTTAGGTGTAAACAAAAGGCAAACTGAAAAGTTTGAATTCTCTCACATAGATCATCTGCTTGAGTTCTGTGAATCGAATCATGTGCATCTTCTACTATAACCAAGAGTACATCAATTAATGAGAAAAATAAGTTAATCAAACTCACTATTATGCCAAAATGAGAACCTCAACGTGTATCACCCGGTCGTTTTAATGTTGTTTCTTGATTCAAACATCTCCCAGTCAATATTTCACCACCGCAATTCTTTGAATAACATTTTCAAATTGTTTCTCTCTCGAAGATCTCTCCGTTTGCAGGAGACTCCAACAACATTTGACAAAAGTGCTACAATATCAAAGAATGCATCAATCTTTGTATGATTCTTAGCAGCAGCTACAAGTGTCAGTTGCAATTGATGAGCAAAACAACGAATATAATGGGCAGATGGATTCTCCATCATAAACAAAGTTTTAAGACCATGGAACTCATCTCGCATATTGCTTGCTCCATCATAGCCTTGTCCACGTATACTTGGTAAACTCAGTCCATGAGTAGAAAAGAGGGCCTCAATGGCTTCCTTAAGCGACAAGACAGTAGTATCACTTACATGTACAATTCCAAGAAAGGGCTCAACTGTGCATCCTCTATCATCCACAAAACGTAAAGCAACGGCCATTTGTTCTTTCACAGATATATTCCGTGTCTCGTCAACTAAAATAGCAAACAAACCATCACCAACATCTCTAATGATTGCTTTTGTAGTCTCACTTGCAATGGCACTAACAATATCTTTCTGAATTCTAGGCGATGTCAATTTACGATTTTTAGGAGCATTATTCAATACAACATTGTTGATTTCTTTATTGTGGTCGGCAAGAAATCGTAGGAGTTCAAGAAAGTTGTCTTGATTTACCGAATCTTCAGATTCATCACGACCACGAAAAGCCAAACCTTGACTCAAAAGAAATCTAATACAATCAACTGATGCAGTCAATTGAATACGATAATCTACTTGCAGTTGTGTAGATTGATTAAACATGCAAACTTCTATGTTTTGTCGTTGAAGTAGTACATCACTGCAAGCTTTTGAACATTGATTATGAGTACTATTATGAGCTCCAACGTGAATACCGAATCTGCTCTTCTTCTTCCAATTTCTAAACCCCTCTCCAACAAATGCATCACCACCGCCTTGGTGTCTGTAATTGGATTTGAATAGATAACAAACCAATCAATAGGCAGCATCTTTCGATATGTTGTACTCCAACCAATCGTATTCTCTAAAACAAGCAACAAGTTGACTCCAGAAAATAGTGTCACGAAAAAATGATAATTTTTAGGTTGACAGGGTCCTTTTTGTAAATACCATCATTGAACATTCTCCCTGTCATTAGCATCATACTCATGAATATTCTTTCTTAATCCAGGATCGGCAGTAAGCTCATTCAAGTTGATCTCTATACGAGTGACCCGAGGGAGCATATAAGGAGTGGAGTGATGAAGTTCTTGTTGATTTCTAGTAGAAGCATCCACATTTGTAGACTTTGGTGTCGACACCTTAGAAAAAAAATCTTTGCATCCTAAAATAGTGAATAAAAGCTAATTTAATTTAAACATGTATTTTATTTATTCATGGTTCAGTATTTGATTTATTCATATGTATATTTCATGTTTAATATTTAATTTAAACAAATAAAACTCTTTATGAGAAATCTTTGATATTATTCATGGTTCTATGTTTCTCTCTACTCAGACCTCTATTTCCCTGGACTGCTAATTTACACCAAACAGTGGATAAAACCAAAAAATTACTTGTATAAAATATATTCAACCAAAAAGTTTTCTGAAAGAGTAGAATATTGAAATTTACCTATTTTTTTTGGAATATGAACTTGATAGAAATAAGAGAATCAAGCCATCAACAAAGAGCAAAGAAGCAAATGTAGAGGACCTGGAAAGAGGAAAATGTAAGTTAAAGAAATATATTCGAAATGAAATATATCAAGAACTTAACACACACGAACTGAATGAGATGTATTTAGCACCGCCCCTGGAACCGAATAAAGTATATGAAGACTAGTGTGCTTTGTTATATAGCCTGGGATTGGCCAAATGAAATGTAAGTTTGTTACTTACTGTGCTTTGTTTATATAGCCTAGTCACTAGTGTGCTTTCTTATATAGCCTAGGAAATTGGAGAGGCCAGTATTAACAAATGGTGGCAGCAACATTCTTGAATGAAGAGGTATCGTTACTTACTGTGCTTTGTAACGTGTTGAAGACTTTCTTTGAAGGAGACCTTTCAATGAAGAATGTTGTTGCTGTAGTACGAAGACTCTTCTTTGAAGGATACCTTTCATTGAAGAATGTTGCTGCTGCAATACTTTATGACCCAGCTGTACAGTTCTTGATCGAGTGTGAAGTAAACAAAATATGAATGTGCAGCGAACAAAATATTGTCTGCAGTATTTATGTCCCCACTGGACAAAATATGCTCTGCAGTATATTATGATCCCTACTGTATTGAAGAGACTTTCATTGAAGAATGTTGTTGCTGCTCTGCAAAAAAAAAAAAAATGAAAACTCAGTGGGGTCAGATGACCCCACATGCCACTGGTTGCGTCCGCCCCTGGCTGGAGTACTTTATGACCCAGCTGTACAGTCCTTGATGGAGTGTGAAGTAAACAAAATATGAGTGTACAACGAACAAAATATTGTCTGCAGTATTTATGACTCCAACTGGACAAAATATGCTCTGCAGTATATTATGACCCCTACTGTATTGAAGAGACTTTCATTGAAGAATGTTGTTGCTGCTCTGCAAAAAAAAATTAAAAACTTAGTGGGGTCAGATGACCACATATGCCACTGGTTGCGTCCGCCCCTGGCTACAGTACTTTATGACCCAGCTGTACAGTCCTTGATGGAGTGTGAAGTAAACAAAATATGAGTGTACAGCGAACAAAATATTATCTGCAGTATTTATGACCCCACTGGACAAAATATGCTCTGTAGTATATTATGACCCCTACTGTATTGAAGAGACTTTCATTAAAGAATGTTGTTGCTACTCTGCAAAAACGAATTGAAAACTCAGTGGGGTCAGATGACCCCACATGCCACTGGTTGCGTCCGCCCATGGCTGCAGTATGACCCAGCTGTACAGTCCTTAATGAAGTGTGAAGTAAACAAAATATGAATGTACAGCGAACAAAATATTGTCTGCAGTATTTATGACCCCACTGGACAAAATATGCTCTGCGGTATATTATGACCCCTATTGTATTGAAGAGACTTTCATTGAAGAATGTTGTTGCTGCTCTGCAAAAAAAAAATTGAAAACTCAGTGGTTTCAGATGACCCCACATGCTACTGGTTGTGTCCGCCCCTGGCTGCAGTACTTTATGACCCAGTTGTACAGTCCTTGATGGAAGTGTGAAGTAAACAAAATATGAGTGAACATCGAACAAAATATTGTCTGCAGTATTTATGACCCCACTTGACAAAATATGCTCTGCAGTATATTATGACCCCTACTGTATTGAAGAGACTTTCATTGAAGAATGTTGTTGCTGCTCTACAAAAAAATAAAAATAAAATTGAAAACTCAGTGGGGTCAGATTACCCCACATGCCACTGGTTACGTCCGCCCCTGGCTGCAGTATTTATGACCCAGCTGTACAGTCCTTGATGGAGTGTGAAGTAAACAAAATATAGGTGTACAACGAACAAAATATTATCTACAGTATTTATGACCCCACTGGACAAAATATGCTCTGCAGTATATTATGACCCCTACTGTATTAAAGAGACTTTCATTGAAGAATGTTGTTGCTGCTCTGCAAAAAAAAATTTAAAAACTCAGTGGGGTCAGATGACCCCATATGCCACTGGTTGTGTCCGCCCCTGGCTTCAGTACTTTATGACCCAGCTGTATAGCCCTTGATGGAGTGTGAAGTAAACAAAATATGAGTGTACAACGAACAAAATATTGTCTGCAGTATTTATGACCCCCACTGGACAAAATATGCTCTGCGGTATATTATGACCCCTACTGTATTGAAAAGACTTTCATTGAAGAATGTTGTTACTGCTCTACAAAAAAAAATTGAAAACTCAGTGGGGTCAGATGACCCCACATGCCACTGGTTGCGTCCGCCCCTGGTTGCAGTACTTTATGACCCAGCTGTACAGTCCTTGATGGAGTGTGAAGTAAACAAAATATGAGTGTACAGCGAACAAACTATTGTCTGCAGTATTTATGACCCCACTGGACAAAATATGCTCTGCGGAATATTATGACCCTTATTGTATTGAAGAGACTTTCATTGAAGAATGTTGTTGCTACTCTGCAAAAAAAAAAAAATAATTAAAAACTCAGTGTGGTCAGATTACCCCACATGCCACTGGTTGCGTCCGCCCCTGGCTGCAATACTTTATGACCCTGCTATACAGTCCTTGATGGATTGTGAAGTAAACAAAATATGAGTGTACAACGAACAAAATATTGTCTACAGTATTTATGACCCCACTGAACAAAATATGCTCTGCAGTATATTATGACCCCTACTGTATTGAAGAGACTTTCATTGAAGAATGTTGTTGCTGCTCTGCAAAAAAAAAAAAAATTAAAAAAAATTTGAAAACTCAGTGTGGTCAGATGACCCCACATGTCACTGGTTGCGTCCGCCCCTGCTCCTACTCACGATGACTGATATATAATCTGGTGGAATATGTGTACATAATGGAGACATATGGGGCTCTCGTCCTCATGAAATGAGTAGGCTAGCCAGACAACCTATTTGATGGCAAGATAATAAGAAATTAAATTGAGACGACGAAGATAATTCTAATAATTAAAAATAAATGGCCAAATATTTAAATATTTTACCTCAATATGCCGCATTGTATCAAATTGGGCACGATAAATTGAGACTACCTTGTATACATAATGTGCCTGATCCACTACATTCTGTGGTCCATCGCCTAGAGATCAGGAAGACTTCAACATCACTAATTATATTGGTGACTGGCCTACCAATAGAGAAATATTCGTAGGTATCAAAACTAAAATAGAAATAATATGATATTAGAACAAATAGAGAAACTGTATAGGCTATTAACTAACATAAATATTATTTTTATTCATACCCAGTGACATGCATCCAAGAATATTTTTGCTAGATTTCATCAAGGAGGCACAAAAATACGCTAAATTAGCAGCTCCCATGCATGACGGGTGGGTTCAACCAAATTATCCAAAAATGGTAGAAGACACATATTTATCATATTTTTCATTGCGTTGGGAAAAAATTGCATCACATAAAAAAAGCAAGTAGGCTACAGTACAACACATGACCTGAAAATATTATATTTTACATAAATAATAAATTAAATGTTACTTAACCTTAACATTAAACTACATACCCGAATTTTATCCACATCAACCTCGTCGTCAATAGTATGATGTAGATCAATGAAGTTGTCACGAAGCCATGTTAACTTCACACTGTTTTTATGTCCTATACATGATTGCGACATAACACCGAGGTATCTCCTGATTAGATCACAGACAAATAACTGATCGTTGAAATATATAGGTTCACCTGTAATAGGTAACAAGTATTGCGTTCAGTCCACCAACGCTCAACATGACTTAAGATTAAGGGTTTGTTTGGATAGGCTTTCTGAAATTTTGTTCTGAAAATGGTTTTTTTAAAGTAAGTTATAAAGTTATTTTTTGATTATAAAAATTCTGAGTTTGTGTTTGGTTACTTTTATTCGAAAAATAGTTTTCTGAAAAGAAAAATCAGATTCTGTTTGGTAAAAAAAATCCAGATTTTGGAAAATAATATAAATATATTGTATCCATAATTTTTGTGTCCAACTTTTGGTGTCCAGCATCTGTGACACTATCTTGTCGTGTCCACATTGATGTGTCATTGCCACAGTAGCTTGGGTCCTTCCCGAGAGCTCCGACTACCGTTGTGCAAGATATCTTCGACAAGAACCCAAAACCAAAACCCTAAGTCAACCACTCCAGGCGGCCGTCGACTTCGTTCGCGGTCGTCGATGCGGCTTGACAAATTTGGTGCCATGGCGATGTGTCATGCCCCAGAACCAGAATACTGGAGAACGGAGGCAGACACAGCCAGCTACGTATATAGAAGTGTAATCCACCTCGATATACGGTCACGGCTGTCTAGATGTATGAGAGTTTATCTACAAGCCATCAGTCTCTTATGGTCAAGAACAAGCCTAGTGTCTCAATCTCAAACAAGTAATAATAGTCACAAGATGTTAGACCATCAGATATTCAATAGTAAGGTGTCCCATACATTTCATATACAGATGATCATGAAACTAGTCGTACAAAATACGAGGACTAGCAAGATTTTCAGTCATACATGATCAACCCTAGGATTTGTTAATCATGTTACAGCCCGTAGACAGACAAGAAATATAAGTATTCAACACGAGCTAACACTTGCTCGGCGGCTAAACGTCTCAAAAGAATAATTTTACAATAGAGCGGGAGAGCAAAATTAAACCCACTCGTTGCCAGGGTTTCTTCTAGTGTTCCTATCTGGCTGGAAGGCGGGGAGATCCTCGGGTGCTGCTCCGAAATCTGGCCATGCAAAACCAGCTGGGTCAGACCCCAGAAAGAGCAACTGCCACAAGGGAGGCTTCACTTAGGAACTAAAACCAGCAAGTTAGAGCACAAAGCATAATAATAACAAGAAAACTGGAGGCATGAAAGTATGGTGATAAACGATAAGATAACTTAGAAACTATTCCAGTAACCAAGTTACAACCCGTAAACCAAACAAGGACCGGGGTTGTAACCCTTCGCCTGAACAGAACTTAGCCTCTAACCAATTATCGACAAGTAAGCATAAACTGTAAAATGTCCCGAAGTAACCATGTACTGACATGGTCTATACAAGACTAGACTCCATCCATCAATCTCGACCAAGCAATGAGTACGGCTTGATACTTTAACTAACTAGGGTTATCACAAGCCTAGTTACTAACAAGATGCAATGAGATGTTCCAACAGTCACAAGCCCTGCAGCTATCCAGTTATCCTTCCGCAGGTTGAGAGTTGTATTACGTGGATACATCACCCAAGAGACAAATGTATCCCACGGTGACTTGGGGGTGCAACACATGACAGTGTGCTGGAAATGCGTCCTACTCGACGGCAGGCTACAAGTCCAATTAAAGCGTCCAGATAACGGGATTGCCTGTGACTGAAAAATCTCTTTATGAACTACTTGATCAATCTAGTCATTAACCTAGTCAGATTCAGTATGAATTCCTGACCGTGGTAACCAGGGATGCAAGTCCTAGATATGATGCAAGACGAGACTGGTAGCTTACACAAGCACATTCAAGAACAATCACCTACGGTGTCAAGATGAGTTATTAATCAGCATGTCAAGATAGCCATCACAACAATATTCAAGATTACATGTTAGGTTACTTATCAAGATTTCTTATCATGCCAAGAGTGCGTCACGACGGACCACCATCAAGAATTATCATGTCAAGTTACTTGTCAAGAGTGCACCACGACGGGTCACTATCAAGAGTTATCATGTAAAGACCTTGTTAGGAGTGCGCCACAACGGGCCACTATAATGTCATGTTACTTGTTACTTGCTAAGAGTGCGCCTTAACGGACCACTATCGTGTTCCATCCTTACACTATCATGAATGTGAGAAACTTGCATAAAATAGTTAGTAACATATTCTTGAAGCCAAGGAAAAGATCTACAACTTCTATGTTGGAAGTTGGGAGAGATTCTGACCACAAATCAATCAAATAGGACATGAAACAACCAAATTAAGCACTATGCGGCCAAGGGTGGAAGGGGGCTCATGCGACAGTAGATGGGTACCCATCTATGCGGTAGGATAGATGGGTGCCCATCTATACGGCAGGGTGGACGAGTTCCATGCGGCAAGGTGGATGGGGTCTTATGCGGCAGTAGATGGGTACCCATCTATGCGGCAGGGTGGATGGGGTGCCATCTAAGCGCATGGTCGATGGGGTGCCATCTATGCGGCAGGATGGACGGGGTTCCATCTATGCGGCAGGGTCGATGGGGTGCCATCTATGCGGCAGGATGGATGGGGTGCCATCTACGCGGCAGGATCGATGAGGTGCCATCTATGCGGCAGGGTCGATGGGGTGCCATCTATGTGGTAGGATGGATGGGGTCCCATCTATGCGGCAGGGTCGATGGGGTGCCATCTATGTGGTAGGATGGATGGGGTGCCATCTATACGGCAGGGTCGATGGGTACCCATCTTTTCTGAAAATCTGAGAAGGGTAGTCATGGAACCCATAGCTTCCAAGCTCCATAAAACCTTCAATGTAAGTCCAAATTTGGACTTCCATAGTTCTAAATGGGGTAGAATAAAATTCTCTACAACATGGAACAATCAAAACTTAAAAATAATAAAGTTTGATAGATCAAAACCCAAAAAATTCGAAAATGCAACAAACTTAGATCTACAAGAAATAAACCATAGAAATTAAAAATGCTAAGTACTAAAGTGTCTTAGAATCTCGTGAGGAAGACAATGGAATAACAAAAATTAAGTTCCTCCATGAAGCAAGTTGCACTTGCCTAAGCTTCTCTTGGTAGGTGGAGAAGTTAAGAGGAAAAAGATGAAGAAATAAATGAAGAAGGAGAAGTAAATGAGGAAAGAGAGAGAGGGGTTGGTGGCCTTTAAAGGGAGGGGTTACATGTTGAACCAACCCAACCAAGCCAAACCAAATCTAACCAAGCCATGCCAATATTAAACTAATGCAAGATTAAACCAAGATTAGCTAGTTAAGACAAGTCACAATACGGGTCAAAATTTCGTACACGTATACTGAAAATACGTATAACAAAAAACGGAGGTGACACGATGGGGGGAGTTGGTGGACGTGGCTCGTCGAGCCGCCGCCGCCGACGAGGTAGAATCGACCTCCACCTCCAGCTAGCCAAAGTCCAGTCCCGTAAGCGACGTGCCCTCTGCCATCGTACCGGCCTAACCTCGTCACTTTAGAGAAGAAGAAGCAAATGTTCCTCTGCTTCTGGCTTTAATTGTAAGAAGAAGGAGACTCCGGAGAAGAAGAACAAGGAAAGGAGGAGAGAAAAAAATGGTTTTAGAAAAGAGGGCTGGCTGAGAGAAGAACTTTTGTTGGAAAAGAGGGCTTGGGTCCCAATAGAGAAAGTAAAGAAATTGCACTCCAAAAATATTTTTTTAACTCCGAGAAAACTGTGTTATAACGCAGGTTTTGCAGAATTTTTTTTGGAAAGCGTGAGTTGGCGTTAAAACTCACAAAATTGCTTTTAAAATGTAACCAAACAGAGACTAATGGTCCGCTTGGTAACGGTATTTATATATGTTTTGGGCTACTTTTGAACCGATCCTTTATGAAAAATCCTACTTGTTAATTTTTTTGAGATACTGATTTTGGCCGACTCAAAAATCCTCCAAAATCGGTATAATATAATTTTGGTGGCTTTATAAACACCCCAAATCGATAAGCTTTAAGATATTTTATTTTATTTATATCCTCATCAAAAGTGTAAAATTATAATTACTAATACCAAGCATGGGACATATATGTAATTTTTGTGTGTAAAAAACTTTCAAAACCGTTCGTTAATGAATTACCAAGCATGATTTGGACTGGTTTAAAAGTCGCTATTTAAAACTACCCAAAATCGAACCCCCCCAAATAACCGCTCATAACATGTACTCTAAAAATACATCATAACCGTTACCCCTACAATTGCCAAACAGACCTTAAGTCTCTACCATGGATTATGAATTTAAGTTCATCTAAATGGGTGGGACACAAAGACATGCACCAAGGCATTTGGGAGCTATTTAGCTCCCATGTAGTGTAGTGCCTCTCGTGCCGCCAACTTCCATGCTCTCGTGTTCACTACTCGGAACTATAATCGCATGACTATAATGTATACATTATGTTTATGTGAAAAATATATAACTAACACAACTTAATTCAAAAAAATTCAAAAAATTATATGTCCACCGAATATCCTAGACATGTGATTCTTAAGTTGCTGGATAATTATCAGTAGTCGGTCCACCGAAAATACGTCCGTCGTTTAGGGTAGTCATCTAAAAAAACCAACGGTGTTCATTTTTTTTGTATTCATTCTTGTATATTGGTGTTGAATCCCACAAAATGAATTTGAATACATTTACACTTCCTTGTGCAAACATTGACAAATAGTATAAGATTATACAATGATCCAGGTTAAAACGTAAAAAGTACAAAATTTGGATTAACAAATAGTATAAGATAAGGCCCAAATTTTCGCACGCAATAAATAGTCCAATGATCCACCTTAAGGCCTCGTTTGGTTTGCGGAATCATCGGGTTGAGAGAGGAAAGTGATTACTTTCCTATATTTGGGTGCCAAAGGAATTGACAAGGAAAGGAAAGTGACTCCCAATGGAAAAAAAATTAGAGAGAAAAGTGATTCCATCCATCTAAATAAGGAATCACTTTCTCACATTGAAGTATTCTCTTTCATTTTCAAATTCCTTGGCATTTCCAAACATAGAAAAGAAAAATCAATAAAAAAATATAATTTTCAAAGGAAAAAAAAATGTCAAGGAATTAATTTCCTTTTCCTTCCATTCCGCAAACCAAACAAGGCCTAAAGGAATACAAGGAAACATGAAAGAATATATACGATTAAACATGGTTGAAGATTTGGATTAACAAATAGTATAAGATTATACAATTCACATACTATTTTTCGGAATCCCAATTTTAATTGGCGTTTCAACTAATCTCCGCACGCATTGATGTCTCATCTTTTTCACGCCATTTCAATTGGCATTTCAAGCCTCCATACGTCATTTTAATTGGCGTTTCAAGTCCTAACACGTCAATCCAACTGGCATTCAACACCACGCCTTGGCATTTTAAGTTTTAGCCTAATCACGCGGTTGCTTTTCACGTTCCATTCTCTTTCCTATAATTTTAACTAAATTACAATTTGATACACTCAACTATAACTGATTTTCAACTTGATACCCTCAACTTTTATAGGTACCAACTTAATATCCACAAAAAATTAGGACCAAATTATCCCTTCTCTTCTCTCCCAACCCTACCCCCCTCTCTTTTTCTCTCTCTCTCTCCGGCTGCAGGTGGCAGCGGGCGGGCGCGCACGAGCGGACGGCAGGCGAGGAGGCAGCGGGCGCAGGGATGCTCGAGGGCGCGACGAGCTGGGCAGCGTGCGAGCGGGCACGGGACAGATCGCAAGGGCGTGCGCGAGTGGGTGCAGGGAAGAGCGCGGCGACGCTCGGGGCAGTGCGCGAGGGTGCATACGAGCGGGAGCGCGGGCTCGGGGGCGGGTAGGGGGGGTCGCCGAGGGGGGATCAGTGGCGTAGCCAGAATTTTCTCCTAGGGGACGTGACATTTATTATTAAAATTATAATATATTTATAGTTCCAAAATATCATATATCATATATTAATACCAAATATCATAAATTATTACTGGATTAATACGAATAAAAACAATATAAAGTATCAACCCATTTAATTGATTAATACAAATAGGAAAATTATGTTTCATCTACAATTTAGCTAAAGTGATATATTCATTGGGTTGGCTCCGAGTAAATAATGTATTCAATTATAATAAGAGTGTCAATGGATCTATTTGTAGTTGATCTGACTTTGTTACACATCTTAAAGTCATAGATATCAGTTTAAGATTTCAAGATTAATGACGAGCCACATGAGTAGGTTTGTGTTACATATATATCTCGAGTACCAACTGGATCAAAATTCAATTGGCACATATGAGATCTAGATAATGATCCCCACATCAATTATTTTTCTTTCGCACACATTCTCATGTGGCTAGACAAGAAAAAGAATATGAAAGGTGATGACGGTTCCTTTTCACATTTAGGTAAAGTATGGAGTTGATTGATGGACAAGTTATGAGAATAGATCCCATAGGAGCACGATAAACTAATTACTTTACTTTTACAATGAATCTTAATCTCCATCGTCGCACTTGATTAAAGTGACTAATTACTTTTATACCAATGAAATTAGAGAGATGATGATTGAACATGGATTTTCAAATCCAGAAGGGCCATCTATTATTGAGATATTATTATATGAAGAATTTGGGATATTTCTATATCCTTAATAATATTTCACTATCCTTTGTAATCGATATCCAGCGATAGCAATGACATGCTATAATAGTCCATATAATATTAGATCTCTTTACAAGACACTAAATTTGATTAACTGAACTTGCTCACCCACAAAAATGATTTAAGATGTTCCAACACCTTCTAAATGTCATTAAAATGATGTGAGTTGGTAGTAACTTCTGATGGTAGAGAGCTTGAACTGAGGGCTTTGTTTTGAGTAAAATATGCATGTCGTCAAAGGAGAATAATCAAGTAATCGTCGTTTCTTCATTGTCAAAATTATATAGGAAAAACTTAGCAATGTTATTAATAATACACTTGGAACTTTGAAGAAACTCTCTATTATTTGTTTGTGATCATGTTATATTCTTTTTTAAATAACTCAAAATCTGAGGGGGTGCAGTGTCACGTGCCGAGTCGACAAACCGTTCGTCCCCGGTGTTATTATGCCGAATCGATCGTCCTCGCTAAGGTGTGATGCCGTACGAGTCTGGAATTGTACTCGTACAAGGCAAGAACATTACGTTGATTATTATATTGAAACACCAAGTTGAAACTTCACAAATCACATCAGAATATAAGACGCAGTTTCGGAAGATAGAAATATATTTTTCATTCATAGCTTGCAAACGAAGTGCAAGTTGTAATTACATTGGATGTCGTTACGGGTACATTGATTGAAACAAAAGAAATATACTCGACAAGTTGCCTGAACTAACACTTGTCGCTCCATACATTCGCTCCTTTATACATAAACCTTCGATTGAATTGGCTTCAAAATACTTCAAAAATAGGAAGAGCTTCAAAACGCATCCCCGTACTTCAGCTTCAGTTTAGGGCTCCCGCAGCACCTGGGGAGTTGGGGAGGGGGTTAGCAAAATACAATTGCTAAGTGGACGAAACGAACCCACTCGTCAAAACTGACTCTGATTGTTAAGGAAGGCAAGCTATAGAGTTTTCTTTCTATTTAGAACTAAATGAATTCAGTTCATATCGAGAGCCATCTTTGAAGTAGTAAAGCATACATTAAAGCATAGTAATTTATCACAATTCTTACCATGGTCGTGCTCATCCCTGCATAAAACACAGATAATATTTACTACATGCATAAGATAATAGGTGAGCATGCTCTATCTTATATGCGGTCATTGTTGTTACCACCACTTGGGACTATCTCAACGGCATTTAGGCCCGTTCAGTCTAGGTTGCAAGCCTGACTGACGGTCCCGCAATGCATCAGTACCGAAGCACGATTATTCATTCCCCCTAGGTTGATTCGATACCGATGCCCCATATTCCAATTCGAGGAAAATCAAACTTGTGCACAAGCTGTCCATGAACATGCCAATGCGTGAACAGTTTAATATATGCAAACAGATTTGTATAGCGCGGACAGTATTGAACGATATTATCATTTCTCCCAACTCATGCAATAATTTATTTTCTCCAAAGTCGTACTTTTGATTTAGCATCCCGTAGTGTCACAATCCGCACCCTGAAGAGGGGCACGAGCACATGGTTACGTCTAGCCTACACCACAGAATCGGCGGTAGAACGCTGTATATAGGATCTTGTAAGCCCCTGAACTTAGGGCTTATTTTTTTCAATTTTATAATTCAATTATTTTGAATAGATATTATTATTTGATTTAATGCTCTTTACCGTGCCTTTGACTTCTGGAGCGCTAGGAATGCCAGTCTCTGAAATCCTTCTTCTTGAAGTTTGAAGTAGACGAGATTACCTCCACGTCGATATATCATGTCCCATCCAAATTTGCTTCCTTGTACTCTTTTTGTATCGCGCAAGTTCGGGTCAATTTAGACCATTTAATTATTAATTGATTTCCCACTCTTTTCCTTGATCCTCATAAGTACGTTATCGTGGCTTTTAATTTAGGAGCACCAGACTAGTCTTTTTCTTGAAACCAACTTGTCATGCCTGATCTACTCGAGACGCTCTTCACCCCTGACCTTCGTGTCCCACTCAGACACTCTATTTTGTGCTCCATTTCCTTCGCACAACTTTCGGTTCAATTTAGGCCAATTAATTATCTACCGTAAAATCTGATTTAATTTCCAATTTAATTTCGGGACCCGACATCGACCCAACCTAGTCGACACAAAATATGGACACGACCCACGTGAAGCCTACTACCCGTCTGCCACTTGTGTCCCATTTATTTGAGCCCCCGCATGCTACTTATTTACCCATGATTATAAATACCTAAATTAATTTAATTGTTGTACCTAGTCTATTTTGGCCCAGCCCGGCTCCACTGAACCCAACCCCAGCTCCATGTTGCCCTCCATCATGACTGTCCATACCCCCACTAATATTTTTCCCTACCCTAAATATCTTTTTTTTATTAATATCTAATTCTCTCATTTGTATATATATATACATATATATACATATAGTATATACATATATGTATATGTATTATACTCTCACTCTCTCTCTCTCTCTACATCTAAATCCCCTCACAACCAATTCCCCCCCTATGTGTGGCCGACCTACCTCTCCCACTCTCTCCTCTCCGTTTTCTCTCTCTTCCAAGTAATATCTTTCATCCTCTCTCTTTCTATATAATGTACACTCACACACATATATTAATCCCCACTCTCTCTCCTTAGTCACCACAACACACCCAACCCCCCATCACTGTCAGCCGAACAACTCTTCCCCCTCTCTTTCTATAATATCAAAAATTCTCTCCCTCTCTATCTCATTAATATCTCTCTCTCTCTCTTATTATATTATGTATACTCACACCTACATATCTCTCTCTCTCACTATTTCCTCTCCATTCTTCACACAGCAGCAGCTCTACCCCATGCCGAGCCCATGGCCGACCACCCCATGGCTGGCCGAGCTCACTCTCCTCCTCCTCCCGACTTCACCTCCTCCTCCTCCTCCCTAGCTCAAACCGACGCACCACCACCTACATCACCATCACTCAAGCCGCCACCACCACTCCCGTGTGCCACCGCCGGGCACCCCGCTACCGCAGGGCCACCGCCGTGCCAGGCTAGCACCGCCGCCACCGCGTGCGCGTGCGCCTGCACGCAGCAGCAGCCGCAGCGCAGCCTCGCAGCAGCAGCGAGCGCACGGCCGTACGCGCTGTCGCCGCCACCGGCGCCGCCGCAGTTGCCGTCGCCGCCGGCGAGCCTCCCCACTCGGCCAGGCGCACCCCCAGGCAGGCCCCCATGGCCACTGCCTTCCTCCCCGACGCGATACATAGGCGATTCGTGCGTTTTGCACGGAATCCCGTCGACGCACGCGCGTTTCGAATTTCAGAATTCGCGTCTCGGGGCAGCGACTTCGTGAAGATTTTTCGGACAATCCGACCGTTGGATCGGCGATTTCTTTACTCCGTCTCAATCTCGGTATATCCACCTTCACTCCTCTCAAATTTCACCCGTTAATTTCGTCGTTTGATACATCAAAACCGGCCACCAAGTTGACGTTTTAATTGAACTATTTTTGGATAGTTTCGTGACGCCAACTTCGCGGGTTCGTATCTTCGTCATCGTAGCTCCGTTTTGTGTGCCACCTATTCCGGTGCACAGCTGGTATAACCCTCTTTCTTAACCCTTTAGATTTTATTTCAATTTGAGCTTGTTAGGTCGGTCGAATTCGACGCCAAAGTTGGCCGTTCGAATTCTTAGTGTTGCACTTGTTAAATTCTATTTTTGAACTCGGGACTCAGGATTCAATTTCTGACACCACCAGTAGACTCGTGGCGTCGTTCTGGCATGTTTTTATATAAAGCTTGCTTGATTTGGAGAACGTGGGCCCTGGCACAGATTTTGGTGCAAAGCGGGTCCCACTTTCTGGGTCAACAGGTCACTTTGAGATCGACTCATCGGAATCCAATTCCGGATATACCGTTGAGTTCGTATCGTCATTCTGGAATCATTGACATATAATTTGCTAAGTTTTGAGGACATTGGCTCCGACACGCTTTTCCATGCAAATCGGATTTTATTGTCCCGATCAACGGACCAATTTGAGATCGGGTCAACGGAATCCAATTCTGGATATACCGTTGGGTTCGTATCGTCATTCTGGATTCGTGGACATATAATTTGTTAGGTTTTGTGCACTTTTATTTTGATATGTTTTTTGGTGCAAAGTGTGTCCAACGGCGAACATCATTTTGGCCCGAAATTACCTTTTTGCCCCTGTGTCCAAATTGGACTTTTGGACAGGCTATCCTAGCTGATTTGACCATTCTGGACACGTTGGTAATATTTATTTTATCATCCGACAACATCTGTAGGTTTTTACCCTATTATTATAATCTTTATCCTTTGTGGTATTTGAGATCCATCGATTCCAGTTATTTCACAACCACTGAAATTGAATGTGTTGATCCTGTAGATGTTTGTAGAGACTAGCTTTGACATAGTTTGACCATGGTTGACTACTTTGACTGAACGTCGAAGTAGAGTCAACATTTTACCTAGGTTAGACTAGTTTTGACCTTGGTTGACCACAGTTGACTATTTTTGACAAAAGTCAACCGGAAGTCAACCGTAGCCTAAGATTGACCAGAACTTGACCGAAGTTGACCAGCTGACCCAAAGTCAACTATTAGTCAACGTTAGTCAAGTTTGACCTAGAATTGACCTAGAGTTGACCAGTTGACCAAAAGTCAACTATAAGTCGACCATTGACTTAGATTGACCTAGTTTGATTTGCTTTGACTTGTCTTAACCTAGTTTGACTTAGTATGACTTGATTTTACTTCCAAACCCTTATATTGATACAGTATTCCACCTATAAGTCCTCGAGGCACTGTTCTTGGACCAGTTGACGTATTCCACCAGATCACAGGCGAGTACATTCTCTGATAATATTTCTGTTTTATGATATCGTCTATGTTTCTTGTATTTAGTGTAGATATCCTTGTTCTCTTGACACATTGTTCACACGGATTGGTATTTCTCTGGATCCCGTCATGAGATGTTATTCCTCGTTTTCCTTGGTATATCTTGTGCAAGTCTTTCTTGTTCCTTGTGCACTGTATAGACACGATTCCTGCGAAGTCTAGCTACCCTCTCGGAGAATCGCATGTCATGATGTGTCATGGTTGGATCCACTATACTAGTCAGGGACGGAGAGTATTAGTGTAGATGTGTGGTCATTATCCGCCTTGTTTATTCTTGTAGACCTTGAATGCTACCAATCCTACACTCCACGTAGGATTGGCTGATCAGTAGACCTTGTGCAGACCCAAGCTGGCCACACGTTGAACTAGTACTCACACACTTAGACAGATGAATCTTGATTCTTGTACATGCCATGATCAGTTTTACTTGCCTTATTCTAGCTCTAGATTTACAGCTTACCTTGCCATGATACTCACATGTACATTTTATAATTTCTTGTATATTCTCTCTATTTACTGCTACATGTTCAATATCGTCTAATTAGAACTGTTATTTGAGATTTGTGCTTGTTCCATCCTGACTGGATATGTTGACAAAATTTTAGGAGTAGTTGTGCCCTCAGTATTGGACTTCATGATGTTGCTAGCTGAGGTGGATCTCACTATTCTTCTATGTGAGTTGCCTGGTAGTTATCCTTAGTTAGTCTTGTTGTTCTTTCCTTATTTTCCTTTCTTATGATCCTTGTAGATTCTAGTTGTTCTAGTGATATTGTTATTAATTCTTGTCTTATCTTCCTTAGTTTTTGTGATGTGACATGAGTACATTTCTAGTTATGGATTCTTGGATGTTGTAGTTAGTATAGTATGCTTGACAGCGTTCTACCGCCGATACCGCGGTGTAGGATGGGCGTGGCCCACGTATTCGTACCCGTATATCCAGGTGCGGGTCGTGACACATTTTTAGTGGTGGCCCATGCAGGTCAGTCTTTGCAGTTAATGCGAAGTCGTGGTAGTACTTGAGCTTATCTGTACTACTGCGATCCTGCCCTAGGATTAAGGTTGAGTCATGGAATATTTTAGGATTTTGGTACTCAGTCACATATTAGGAACTCTTGGTAAATTCCAGAGATGATCCCTGTAAATCTTATTTCGAACTTTATGAAACTTTTTTCATTTGTTCCTGTCCGTCCTGATTTCTGAAATATCTGTCCGTATCAAACTTTATTCCTTCTTGGGATGAGTTTGTGGACCCAAGAGGGAAGGTATAAGTTAAACTTGTATATCATCTAGGTTGGGGAGAGAATATGATTTACCAACCTCGTATCATGGTCGAGGTTTGTTTTATATTACATTCCACCATTTTCTATCTTGACCTAGGTAGTACCCTCGGGACTTTCCCCGAGACTTTCCTCTTAACCCTATCTCGGAAGTTGTTTTCGTTGTTTCTATTAACTTACCCTTGACTTGTTGTTGAATTTTAAATCTTAATATTCGTTGTTGACCTTTGATTTTGTTTTGGATAATTCTTTTAGGAATTGAGTTAAGATATCCTGATAAACATATTTTGGACGAGAACGATGAGAACAGTAAGTGTCTACTTTATTTATGGAGTTTAGAATTCATCGCAGTCATATTAGCTAGCCTGACAAGGACATGGAGCCTGATTTTGGATATACTATCCTAGTTATGGCATTTAGATTCTCTTGCAGCCATATCGGTTGGCGTGGTAAGGAATCTTGATGACATGATCATAGGGTGTATACCTTAGTTATGGACTCTATCGTTTATTGCAGCTATGTTTACTGGCGTGGCATAAATTCTGGCAACATGATTTTGGATAGACGTGTATGGTTATCAGGTCGTATCTTAAATTGATTCACTTCTTTTTGACCAAACGATGAGGACAATTCATACCCTTATTTCTCGACTTATCATTCATTTCTTTTCTCATCGTATGATGATTTCCTCATCTTGCCATCATTTTCTTTGACTTATTTAGCTATGTCTTGATTTCACCGATCACCTATCTCATATCTACATCTGTCATCTACACTTAAAAACTCTGAAAATTTCGAAATGTTTATATCTCAATTGTTTGAAAATATTTTACGGATTTGGCCAAGTTAAATTCAGGAACCTATATTATTTGGCGTGGCAGCTGTGCACTGCAGCCATCCGTCGCATTATGGAACAAGGAAGTTAATCGCAGCCAGATGCACACTAGCGCGATAGTAACTTCATGTGACATAATTACGGAGGTATATGGTTTTTGAGTTTTACTTCGACTACGTCCTATGTATTTCGTTTGGCCTCGTACTATTCTTAGAAATATTTCGATAATCTTTCATGTCTTGCTTGACCCTTACCTTGTCTGAATATTAATATGGATTGCTAGACCCAGTCTTAGGTCCTTGTTACCTTCTATTTTGACGATTGGATAGCCAGACCTTGTTATCAGACTTTGTATTGTAACTGTAATATGTTAATGTGTGATTGTGATGAGTATATTTCCTTGGGGATTTATTGGGTTAAGCTTATAGGACAGATATGAGTGACAGATTAGAATTGACTTAGAAAACCATTAAGGATGATTAGTTTGATAGTATAGATTGATTTTAAGGTATCTAAGAAGGAGTAATGAAATATTATATTTAGTGACTACGGATTTAGGACTAGAATCTTGTGCTTAGATTTGAGGGTTTATATTCAGGAGTTCTTGAGTAAAAGAGAGAAGGCTCAATACCCAGAATAGGTTTTGAATGTACAATTTCATGGAGCTTGTGATTAGTAGGATAAAGATACTTAGGACGGGATAAGGAAACAAACAAATTGCTTTTGGAGATTGGAATTTTGGTTGATGGCCAATCATTGTGATATATATATACGTATCTCGAGGATGACCTATATTTTAGAGTATATGTAAAGGTTCTTATTGATATGAAGATTCTAAGGGGTAAAATGACATAGTTTTTATGGAAAAAGCTTGAAGAACCTGAACCAAAATATCTGTAGAGAGAAACAACGTAGATGATCACAGGGGTAGCAGATTTAGTACTGTAGCCATAGCAGTTGCATGTTTTAGCTTGACCTATGGGATGATTTTAATTTCGAGGACGAAATTTTATAAGGTGGGTAGAATTGTAAGCCCCTGAATTTAGGGCTTATTTTTTTCAATTTTATAATTCAATTATTTTGAATAGATATTATTATTGATTTAATGCTCTTTACCGTGCCTTTGACTTCTGGAGCGTCAGGGATGTCAGTCTCTGGAATCCTTCTTCTTGAAGTTTGAAGTAGACGAGATTACCTCCACGTCGATATATCATGTCCCATCCAAACTTGCTCTCTTGTACTCTTTTTGTATCGCGCAAGTTCGGGTCAATTTAGACCATTTAATTATTAATTGATTTCCCACTCTTTTCCTTGATCCTCATAAGCACGTTATCGTGGCTTTTAATTTAGGAGCACCAGACTAGTCTTTTTCTTGAAACCAACTTGTCATGCCTGATCTACTCGAGACGCTCTTCACCCCTGACCTTCGTGTCCCACTCAGACACTCCATTTTGTGCTCCATTTCCTTTGCACAACTTTCGGTTCAATTTAGGCTAATTAATTATCTACCGTAAAACCTGATTTAATTTCCAATTTAATTTCGGGACCCGACATCGACCCAACCTAGTCGACCCAAAATAGGGACATGGCCCACGTGAAGCCTACTACCCGTCTGCCACTTGTGTCCCATTTATTTGAGCCCCCGCATGCTACTTATTTACCCATGATTATAAATACCTAAATTAATTTAATTGTTGTACCTAGTCCATTTTGGCCCAGCCCGGCTCCACTGAACCCAAACCCAGCTCCATGTTGCCCTCCATCATGACTGTCCATACCCCAACTGTTATTTTTTCCTACCCTAAATATCTTTTTTTTATTAATATCTAATTCTCTCATTTGTATATATATACGTATATATACATATAGTATATACATATACGTATATGTATTATACTCTCACTCTCTCTCTCTACATCTAAATCCCCTCACAACCAATTCCCTCCCCCATGTGTGGCCGACCTACCTCTCCCACTCTCTCTCTCCATTTTCTCTCTCTTCCAAGTAATATCTTTCATCCTCTCTCTTTCTATATAATGTACACTCACACACATATATTAATCCGCACTCTCTCTCCTTAGTCACCACAACACACCCAACCCCCCATCACTGTCAGCCGAACAACTCTCCCCCTCTCTTTCTATAATATCAAAAATTCTCTCCCTCTCTATCTTATTAATATCTCTCTCTCTCTCTTATTATATTATGTATACTCACACCTACATATCTCTCTCTCTCACTATTTCCTCTCCATTCTTCAGACAGCAGCAGCTCTACCCCATAACGAGCCCATGGCCGACCACCCCATGGCTGGCCGAGCTCACTCTCCTCCTCCTCCCGACTTCACCTCCTCCTCCCTAGCTCAAACCGACGCACCACCACCTACATCACCATCACTCAAGCTGCCACCACCACTCCCGTGCGCCACCGCCGGGCACCCCGCCACCGCAGGGCCGCCACCGTGCCAGGCTAGCACCGCCACCGCCGCGTGCTCATGCGCCTGCACGCAGAAGCAGCCGCAGCGCAGCCTCGCAGCAGCAGCAAGCACACGGTCGCGCGCGCTGTCGCCGCCACCGGCGCCACCGCGGTTGCCGCCGTCGTCGACGAGCCTCCCCACTCGGCCGAGCGTATCCCCAGGCAGGCCCCCATAGCCACTGTCTTCCTCCCCGACGCGATACATAGGCGATTCGTGCGTTTTGCACGGAATCCCGTCGACGCGCGCACGTTTCGAATTTCAGAATTCGCGTCTCGGGGCAGCGACTTCGTGCAGATGTTTTAGACAATCCGACCGTTGGATCGGCGATTTTTTTACTCCGTCTCAATCTTGGTATATCCACCTTCACTCCTCTCAAATTTTACCCATTAATTTTGTCGTTTGATACATCAAAACCGGCCACCAAATTGACGTTTTAATTGAACTATTTTTGGACAGTTTCGTGACGCCAACTTCGCGGGTTCGTATCTTCGTCGTCGCAGCTCCGTTTTGTGCGCCACCAGTTCCGGTGCACAGATGGTATAACCCTCTTTCTTAACCCTTACGATTTTATTTCAATTTGAGCTTGTTAAGTCAGTGGAATTCGACGCCAAAGTTGGTCGTTCGAATTCTTAGTGTTGCACTTGTTAAATTCCATTTTTGAACCCGGGACTCCGGATTAAATTTTTGACACCACCAGTAGACTCGTGGTGTCGTTCTGGCATGTTTTCATATAAAGCTTGCTTGATTTGGAGAATGTGGGCCCTGGCACGCATTTCGGTGCAAAGCGGGTCCCACTTTCTGGGTCAACGGGTCACTTTGAGATCGACTCATCGGAATCCAATTCCGGATATACCGTTGAGTTCGTATCGTCATTCTGGACTCGTTGACATATAATTTGCTGAGTTTTGAGGACATTGGCTCCGGCACGCTTTTCCGTGTAAATCGGATTTCATTGTCCCGATCAACGGACCAATTTGAGATCGGGTCAACGGAATCCAATTCTGGATATACCGTTGGGTTCGCATCGTCATTCTGGATTCGTGGACATATAATTTGTTAGATTTTGTGCACTTTTATTTCGGCACATTTTTCGGTGCAAAGTGTGTCCAACGGCGGACATCATTTTGGTCCGAAATTACCTTTTTGCCCCTGTGTCCAAATTGGACTTTTGGACAGCCTATTCTAGCTGATTTGACCATTCTGACCACGTTGGTGATATTTACGTTATCATCCGACAACATCTGTAGGTTTTTACCCTATTATTATAATCCTTCTCCTTTGTGGTATTTGAGATCCATCGATTCCAGTTATTTCACAACCACTGAAATTGAATGTGTTGATCCTGTAGATGTTTGTAGAGACTAGCTTTGACACAGTTTGACCATGGTTGACTACTTTGACTGAACGTCGAAGTATAGTCAACATTTGACCTAGGTTAGACTAGTTTTGACCTTGGTTGACCACAGTTGACTATTTTTGACAAAAGTCAACCGGAAGTCAACCGTAGCCTAAGATTGACCAGAACTTGACCGAAGTTGACCAGTTGACCCAAAGTCAACTGTTAGTCAACGTTAGTCAAGTTTGACCTAGAATTGACCTAGAATTGAGCAGTTGACCAAAAGTCAACTATAAGTCGACCGTTGACTTAGATTGACCTAGTTTGATTTGCTTTGACTTGTCTTGACCTAGTTTGACTTAGTATGACTTGATTTTACATCCAAACCCTTATATTGATACAGTATTCCACCTATAGGTCCTCGAGGCACTGTTCTTGGACCAGTTGACATATTCTACCAGATCACAGGCGAGTACATTCTCTGATAATATTTCTGTTTTATGATATCGTCTATGTTTCTTGTATTTAGTGTAGATATCCTTGTTCTCTTGACACATTGTTCACACGGATTGGTATTTCTCTGGATCCCGTCATGAGATGTTATTCCTCGTTTTCCTTAGTATATCTTGTGCAAGTCTTTCTTGTTCCTTGTGCACTGTATAGACACGATTCCTGCGAAGGCTAGCTACCCTCTCGGAGAATCGCATGTCAAGATGTGTCATGGTTGGATCCACTATACTAGTCGGGGACGGAGAGTATTAGTGTAGATGTGTGGTCATTATCCGTCTTGTTTATTCTTGTAGACCTTGAATGCTACCCATCCTACACTCCACGTAGGATTGGCTGATCAGTAGACCTTGTGCAGACCCAAGTCGGCCACATGTTGAACTAGTACTCACATACTTAGACAGATGATTCTTGATTCTTGTACATGCCATGATTAGTTTTACTTGCCTTGTTCTAGCTCTAGATTTACAGCTTACCTTGCCATGATACTCACATGTACATTTTATAATTTCTTGTATATTCTCTCTATTTACTGCTACATGTTCAATATCGTCTAATTAGAACTGTTATTTGAGATTTGTGCTTGTTCCATCCTGACTGGATATGTTGACAAAATTTTAGGAGTAGTTGTGCCCTCGGTATTAGACTTCATGATGTTGCTAGCTGAGGTGGATCTCACTATTCTTCTATGTGAGTTGCCTGGTAGTTATCCTTAGTTAGTCTTGTTGTTCTTTCCTTATTTTTCTTTCTTATGATCCTTGTAGATTCTAGTTGTTCTAGTGATATTGTTATTAATTCTTGTCTTATCTTCCTTAGTTTTCGTGATGTGACATGAGTACATTTCTAGTTATGGATTCTTGGATGTTGTAGTTAGTATAGTATGCTTGACAGCGTTCTACCGCCGAGACCGCGGCGTAGGCTGGACGTGGCCCACGTATTCGTACCCGTATATCCGGGTGCGGGTCGTGACAGGTCTGTAAATACTACGACTAAAACAGATAAATGTACCTGTACAGTATATACACTCCGAATGGAGGTGACATAGCAATACAGTCTCAATCACAAAATATAAAACTAAGATAGATAGCATGGAAAGGAAATATGATAGATAAAGCAGGAAATGAGTCCAAGATCCACAAGTCAGAGCTAAACACAAACATCCAGAGTCTCAGAATATATATATATATATAATAGATACTACAAACTGAAATGTACTAGCTGGCTCGCAGGCCAGGCAAACCTAACTAAACTATGCTACTCAGGGTGAGCAAAGTCTAGTGGCTGTACCAACAAGCCACGGTCTAAGTCTAATCCATCAGACTCAACCCCATAGTAGGTCGGACAATCAGCCTCTGAATCATCTATAAAATTTGTCAACGGTATTCTGTCAGAAAAATGAGCAAGTACAAACACCAACAGCAGTTCCATATGAATTGAGAAATACTATAAGAGACAACAATAATAAAATACAAGACAAAGATATAGGCGACTTGGGAACCATTTGAAAGCCGAGTTACAACCCTTGAACCAAACAAGGACCGGAGTTGTAACCCTTCTTTCAAACAGGACTTAGTCTTAAATCATGGCACAGTATATAAGCAGGTAGAGCATGTGAGTAATGGAATCATAGCATGGTGAGAAGTACAGAAAGTAAAGCTGAACTGGAATATAAGATACGCTAATAAATATAAAAGGTGATTCGAACTATTAGAGCGATATGTGATCGGCTAGGGAGTCAAGAGAGGGTTATCCACTTGGCCCGACAATCCGCGGTGTCCTCAACGGAGAGTCATGCCGTCCAACCTGGATAGCTGGTAATGGGGTATCTGCTACACCCTACGTGAGGTGAGGGTGGCGCTAGCAAAATATAGTTACATGGAGGCTTTGATCACATAACCCCTAATAATTTCTCCATCCCTGAATAGTATCACGGATCCGGACATGGCACATCATGACATAGGGTTCGAGAGCAGGGGGCCAGCCCACTCCCAAATCAATGTCTATATAAGTATAAAAACACAGAAATATCACATACTCATATACCAAGGGAGTCCAGGAATAACATCTCATGACAGGATCCGACGTATACTAGTCCGTAAACTGTCGTGTCAGGAATCATGTAAAATACTACAACTGAATCGAATATAGTCGATATCAAGAGAATGAAAACTATCAGTGAATGTACTCGCCTGTGGTCCTGAGCTGATAGGGTGAACAGACGTTCAGAGTAATCACAGACCTAAAATAAGATACTATGAGTCAAACAGGGCTAAATACTGAAAAAAAGAAACTAATATAAGTCATGAATGCAAGTCTAAGTCAAAACTAGGTCAATATAGGTCAAACTGGGTCATACTAGGTCACTGGAAGTCAATCCAAGTCAAACTAGGTCAAACGGGGTCAAAGGTTGACTTACAGTTGACTTTTGGTCAAAAAGTCAACTCGGGTCAACTCTGGTCAACTCTAGGTCAACCCTAGGTCAAACTAGTCTAATGTTGACCAACTGTTAACTTTCAGTCAACTGGTCAACTCTGGTTTGGTTTCGGTCAAATCTAGTCGCTTAAAGACTAAGTTTGACTCTCGGTTGACTTTTGTTGACTTTTAGTCAAAATGGTCAACCGAAGTCAAAACTAGTCTAGGAGCACTATATTTGATCGTTACCAACCAAAGGAACCAAGTTCTAACCCTATCTTAGACTCCAAACTCAAATACCCTATTTTTTAGACAAAACCTATATTACCCTTACCATGTATCATGTACCACTCCTCACATCACTCTAGCACTCACATGTAACTCATGATACCACACTCACATAGGCTCTCCTATAGGCTTTCCTACTAGTTTACACATAGGCTAAACTATAGGTTACTAGCTACACTCATATAGCTCTCTCTCACACACACACACACAAACACACACACACACAAACTCATATGTGGACTAATATGTGGTGTTGGTGGACTGAAACTGGGGGTGTTACAGGGCTGAAATATGGGGGTTGTAGGACTGTCATATGGAGTGGTGTTAAGGATGTATCAAGGGGCTAATTTTGTGGCATGTACCATGGCTGGTATGTGGTGTTTTCTGGACTGAAATGGCAGTCCAAGGGACAGCCATGTAAAGTGGTTTACATGGACTGAAATGGAGTGGGTTTAGGACAGCTACTAGAGCTATTTGCAGGATGGTTTTGGGGCTAATACTGGACAACAATATTGGGCAAAACTGGACCGTGGGGACAGTCCAAGTGATAGCCAACATAGGCTATGTTAGGACTGTTTTAGAGTGGACTGAAATGAAGCAATGGGACAGCATATAGGTGACAGTTGAAGGCTGTTTTTGTGGACTGAATGACAACATATAGGCTATGTTTTGGGACTGATTTCAAGGGCTTAACTGCCAAGTTATGGGACAGCAAAGTGGGGGGAAAATCTGGACTAAAATGGGAGAAATGTGGACTGTCATTGACAGCCACAAGAGGGAATTTCTGGACTGTTGGGACAGCCAACAAGTGGCTTGAACAGCTGCTATTTTCAGGGCTCTTCCCTCCCCCTTTCACACCCACAACCACTCTCCACATCTCCCTATCACTCACTCTCAACCATATACCCAAACACAACACATACACACCTCTCTTCTACTCCAACACACACATCAATACACATACTTCTCTTCCACTGGCCGAACCCTGTGTGCCCCCCATACCAAAACAATGTCACACCATAGAATATATACTTATATATATAAACCACCGTATAT
This sequence comes from Iris pallida, assembly GCA_029216955.1. Classification (NCBI taxonomy): domain Eukaryota; kingdom Viridiplantae; phylum Streptophyta; class Magnoliopsida; order Asparagales; family Iridaceae; genus Iris; species Iris pallida. The sequence continues at coordinate 93,989 of JANAVB010003535.1, forward strand.
ATATATATATATATATATATATATATATATATATATATATATATATATATATATATATATATATATATATATATATATGAGAGAGAGAGAGAATGATATATATATAACCATATATATGCACATATAGATATAGATAAAATGATACATTATGATACATAGGAAAAACTATTCCTAAACACATGGAAAATATGGAATACATATTAGAATAACATCAAATCAATACACAAATGATTCTCCAAGTGTCCAAATAGGATTTTCCCCATTAGGACAGGATCCTACTCATAGGACACCTCTACAAGTGTCCATTCTAATGCATGAAAGAAATGAGGAAAGGGATTTATACCTCTCGGTGACTCGAATCGATCCCGATACGCCACCGACTCGTAGGAATCCCAAACGGACACGGACAAGCTCCGAATCCTCTCAAACTTGAGTAGCTCCCTCCTTGTCTAGAATGGAGAAGGAAGGAAGAAGATTGGGTGAGAAAATGGAAGGATTTGGTGGAGAAATTTCTAGGGTTTGCTCTCTAGAAAAATTGGGGAAGAACAAGAGAGAGAATGAAAGAATGGATAATGATGAGTGGAGGAGCCTATCCATACACCATGTGGCCGGCCAAAAATAGAGTCTTGTCCTATTAGGGAAAAGTCAAGAAAGCCCCTTTTCTAATCTATGGGTTAATACATTGGTAAGGGGTTAAGTCGGGGCTAGTTTGGTCATTCCATCTAACTCTAATCTAATTAATCCTAACCAAATAATTTAACCTAGTCACTAACTAAAATAACTAACATGTGGGCAATGTCTAACTAGTGTGTGGGCCCACTAGAGTCAAAACTACCCCGGGTCCCCGATACAAGTCAGAATGAGTTGAAATTCGAACCCGACTCAAATAACCCCAAAATAATACAATAAATAAATAAATAATTCCAAAATAATTTTAAAGTGGAAAATTATCAAAATACCCATGTTCATGAAAACTGGAGGTGACAAATCTATCCACCTTAAAAAAATTTGTCCTCAAAATTAAAACAAACATATACTGAATCACATGCAGAAACAAAATTATACCTCAGGGCTCGAAAAGATAAGGGAAACGCTCCCGCATGTCGTCCTCTCTCTCCCAGGTAGACTCACCTGGAGAGTGATGCCTCCATGCAACGCAAACCAAGGGTATAACCTGGTTCCGGAGCACCTTTTCTCTACGATCCAGAATCTCCACTGGCTGTTCTGGATAGTGAAGAGTAGGCCCCACCTCGATCGCTGAATGGTCCAATATATGGCTGGGGTCCGCCACGTACCGTCTCAGCTGCGACACATGGAACACGTTGTGTATCCCCTCTAGCTTAGGGGACAAGTCTAGCCGGTAAGCCACTGCACCGACCCTCTTAAGGATGGTGAAAGGTCCGATGTAGAGCGGACTAAGCTTCCCGCCTCCGCCAAAGCGAATCGTGCCCCGTGTCGGATAAATCTTTCGGAACACTAAAGCACCAGCCTAGACATAAAACAAACTCAGAACACAGGACAGACAAATCACAAACAATCACAAACATGAACTGAAACTAACCTCGAACTCTAACGGTCTCCGGTGGCTATCGGCCCAATGCCGCTGCCTATCCTGAGCCACCCGAAGTCTGTCTCTAATCAGCCTGAACTTTTCAGCTGCATCCACTACCATCTCTGGTCCAAGCAGCACCCTCTCGCCAACATCGTCCCATGACAAGGGAGTACGGCATCTCCGTCCGTATAGAGCCTCGAATGGCGACATCTCTATACTGGCCTGATAGCTGTTGTTGTAAGCAAACTCTACTAGGTGAAGATGATCCTCCCAAGAACCCCCGAGATCTAGCACACACGTGCGAAGAATATCCTCCAAAGTCTGGATAGTCCTCTCCGACTGCCCGTCTGTCTGGAGGTGATAAGCGGTACTAAACTTGAGCGAGGTGCCCAAGCTAGCCTGCAAACTCCTCCAGAAGTGGAAAGTGAAACGGCTATCCCGATCTGAAACTATGCTCACAGGAACCCCATGCAATCGTACGATCTGACGAACATACAGCTCTGCCAACCTCTCCGTAGACAATCCCACCTTGAAAGGCAAAAAGTGGGCCAATTTGGTCAATCTATCAACTATGACCCAAATCGCGTCTTTCCCTCCTAGAGATCGTGGAAGTCCGGACACAAAGTCCATGGTGATGTGCTCCCACTTCCACTCAGGAATGGGTAGTGGCTGTAGCAACCCACCAGGCCTCTGCCTCTCGGCCTTCACCTGCAGACAAACCAAGCAGCGAGATACAAACTGAGCTACCTCGCGCTTCCTGCCTTACCACCAAACGTGCTCTCTCAGATCTCTGTACATCTTGTTGGCACCAGGATGCATAGAGTACTGAGAGCGATGAGCCTCCTGAAGAACCTCCTCCCGAAGCTCTCCACTCGGAACGCACAGTCTAGCACCGTGCCGCAACGACCTATCTTCGGCAATAGAGAAATTATCAAGCAGCCTTGCCTGCACCTGCTTCCTGATGCACCTGAGGGCAACATCATCATATTGTGCTGATCTGACTCTGTCCATCAACTCAAACTAAATCTGTAAACCCTACATCTGTACCTCCATGCCCGAAATAATCACCTCGATTCCCAAACTGTCCAGGTCAGCCAAAAGATGACGGTCTGATGTCAGATACATAGCCACTGGATACCTGCTCAAGGCATCTACAACTACGTTAGCCTTCCCTGGATGGTACTGTAAGACGATATCAAAATCCTTCATCAGCTCAAGCCAACGTCTCTGCCTCATGTTCAGCTCCTTCTGAGTGAACACGTACTTCAAGCTCTTGTTGTTAGTAAAGATCTCAACCCGCTCTCCGTACAGATAGTGTGTCCACAACTTCAGGGCAAAGATGACTACGGCTAACTCCAGATCTTGAGTCGGGTAGTTCTTCTCATGAGGACGTAACTGCCTAGATGCGTAGGAAATCACCTTCCCGTGCTGCTGAAGTACACAACCCAGACCCCGGCCAGAAGCGTCGCTGTAAATCGAAAAACCACCGGTCCCAGACGGTAATGTCAAGATCGGAGCTGATGTCAACCTCTTCTTCAGCTCATCGAAGGCGGCCTGACACTCCTCAGTCCAGACGAACTCCACGTCCTTCCTGGTGAGTCTAGTCATCGGCTCCGCGATCCGCAAGAAATCCTGGATGAACTTCCGATAGTAGCCCGCCAATCCCAGAAAGCTCCGAATCTCGGCAACTGTACTGGACGTAGACCAAGACTCTACCGCAGTAATCTTCTTCTGGTCTACTGAGATCCCGTGCTCGGTCACAACATGACCCAAGAACTCGACCCGGTCCAGGAATAACTCACACTTCGACAGCTTCCCGTACAACTGCTCCTTTCTCAAAGTCTCGAGCACAATCCTCAGATGCTCCTCGTGCTCCTCCGGCGTCTTTGAGTAGACTAGGATGTCGTCTATGAAGACCACCACGAACTTGTCAAGGTACTGATGGAATACCTTGTTCATCAAGTTCATGAACACAGATGGGGAGTTGGTAAACCCAAATGGCATCACTGTGAACTCGTACTGGCCGTACCGAGTCCGAAAAGCTGTCTTCGGAATGTCTTCCTGCTTCACCCTCAGCTGATGATAGCCGGACCTCAGATCTATCTTCGAAAAAACCTTGGCACCGCTCAGCTGATCGAACAAGTCGTCGATCCTCGACAATGGGTACTTTTTCTTGATAGTAAGATTGTTGAGCACCCTGTAATCGATACACATACGCATCGTACCATCCTTTTTTGGTAAAAACAGGACTGGTGCTCCCCAAGGCGATGAAATGGATCTAATGAATCCCTTATCCTGCAGCTCATCGACCTGCTTCTTCAGCTCCGCCAACTCGCTGTTGTTGACCCTATAGACGTGCCGTGAGATAGGCTCAGCACCCGACAATAAGTCTATAGAGAACTCAATGTCTCTATCCGGCGGCATCCCAGGCAACTCCTCGGGAAAAACATCCATGAAGTCAGCTATCAATGGATGCGACAATGCCTGCCCCGCCAGTAAAGCTCCGCAGAACCCATCTCCCGGCTCAGCTGCTCCTCTAGCAAACACAATCTCTTGCTCTCCCGGCGGCCTAAACAAAATCCTACCTCCTCTGCAATCTATACTAGCATGATGCATGCTCAACCAATCCATTCCGAATACCACATCGTACCTCGGAAGGGGCATTACGAGCAAGCACGCACCCAAACTCGGCCTCATACAGTAACTCTTCGCCCATTGCAGATATTGTTGACCAGGACGATGCCTTCCCCGGTCAAGATCTTGCAAGTCCTACCCAAAGGTTCAGCAATAATATTGTGTCTCAGAGCAAAGGAGACAGACACAAAGCTATGAGAGGCACCGGAATCAAATAAGGTAAATACAGGGAATGAATCAAGAAGAACATGACCTGCCACTACATCGCCTACTATCACGCCCCGCTCCCGTAGGAGCGATCGTCCTCGCTAAGGCGTGATGCCGCACGGGCCTAGGTTGCGCCCGTGCAAGGCCAAGTCCAGAAACGACCGATTTGAGCTAGGCCACGTAGTCGCACAGAGTGTCCTCATTTGCAGCGGAAAGTAAATGAACACAAATTGAAGTAAATTCAAACTCTTTATTGATATTCAAAAAGTTTACAAGCGGCGCTAGGCCGAGTTTACAAGTCGCTCAAGCTCTCTCTCTCTCTGAAACATAAAAGGCGTGCCAAGTGGCTTACAAGATGGAATGATTCCTGGCAATGTTCCGATACATTATGTCCCATATAGGGTGCTTCAGCTTCTTGCAACGTCCTAAGGCCCCAGAGTTGGCTCCGTACCTTAACACGTTCGATGGAAGCTCCGTACCCGTCGGCTTCTCCTGCATCCTGCAAGCAGACTGGGGAGTTATCAGTACATTGTTATGCACTGGTGGGGAGGCTAGCTCACCCACAATGCTATCATTACCAAACATGTTCTATTTACTTTCGTGCACCATCTATCATTCATTGTCTTTCTAATCTTGCCTTAGGGTCAATTTCATGGCACATATCATGACCTATCTCGTGTTGCTGATTTCAAGTGTCGCATGAAAATACATACATGATTTACCCATACTTACCGTCCGGCCTTCCCTGTCCAAGTAAACCAAGTAAGTCAACAATTCATAAGGAATAACTTAACGTGTCTCATGTAAACTTTCAATATCAAGAGCGTGTCCCTGCCTCGGGTCCTAGCATGTCGTAGGCACGTCCTCTAACTCATTTTGTATGAATTACTCTTTATTCACTTGGTATGTTACATTTCAAGTATGTTCACGGTGTTATATTTCGAGCATGTTCAGGAGGTATTTGTTCATTTTATTTAGACTACTTTAATTTCAATGCAAGGACTTGCACATGGATAGCCACCAGCAAAGCCCACTTAATCTATATGCACTGGTCGCTGGCATCACAAGCCATTTGGATATATCCCCTTGGTAATTCTTAACTTAGCGTAGGGTGATGGCTGGTACACCCCGTTAAGTCTCTTGAATATACCCTGCACTTACGTCTCCTGGTGCCCAAGCCCGCACCCAGGCAGACCGTAAGCCCCGTTTTGATTCCGCCTAGGCCGGCCACAGTTTTTTCCTCCATCGCCCGTGACGCAGTATCCTTCCTCATGACGGCCACGGTATTCCCCCCATCGCCCGTACCGTTTGTCCACGACCATTTCGTATTGTCTTGTCATTTTAACTTAACGGCTATCTCCGAGCCGTAGGCTAACCCTTAGCCATAATACGTTATCGACCAGGTTGGCGTCCGTGCAGCGCGGGTAGCGAGCCCCGTTGCACGTGCCCGTCACACCTGTCGCTAACCATTCTTTCATTTCTTATCTTTTATGTATTCTTTCTTTTCTTTCTTTCTTTCACTTGTTCGTTCGTTCATTGATTCATTCACGTATTCATTCATTCATTTGTTCGTTGATTCATTCATTCAAGCATTACGCAACTCCCAGTGCGGAAGCCGCCTTGGCGACCCATTGGTCCCATAGTCTTTCAATGTTGCTAAACTCTACTCGGAACGACTATGTTGATAGTCTTTCTGTTTTATTGTTGTAAACCATTCATTGTTTCATTGTTTGAACGCATAAGGAGCATGAACGTAAGCTTGTGCCTTAGCACGAGCGTGGAGCGCAGTACGAGAGTTTACATTTTCTATGTTCCTTTCCATATTCTATACAAGCATACAAGATGAGATTATTCCCTTAGCTAGGTGCGTTGAATCATTTATTAGCATGCACAGTGTTATCGCCTAGTGATTCTCGTGATAGTGTCCGTATTGTTATGTGTCTAGGCTAAGCAAAGACGGGTTCATCGGAGCCACCCACCTTAGCAATGTTAGCATCGGCCGAGCGATACTCCGAGCGCGCCTTTGAAAGTCTAAGTCTGGGTTCATCTTGACGGGCCAATGTAAGCCTTGCATCGATTCTTCATCAGGTCGATGCCAACTCTTCGGGTCGACAGCTCGTTCGAGTCGTTGCACTTGCCGTTTGAATCGACGTTTCGCTAGGACGGAGCGGGTCATTACATAATACACCTGTAAAACCCCTAAAATTCTACTATTTTTTTAATTTATTAAATTTGGTATCGATTTAAAATTTTGTATTGTACGTCGCATAGTCGTATTATAAGTCGCGCACGACTTTTATTTCTTTTTCGAATTTGCTCGACGAGTGCGAATATGTGCGAGCGTACATATTTTTAAAAAACATTATTTTTATTATTTTTATGGTTTCAAAATAATATAGGTAATAATTATTTCTAGCTATCATTTCAAGTTTATGGTTTTAATTATGAAAAGCCTTTTATTTATGCAGTTATAATTATAAAATATTTTTCCATAAAATGGTATATTAGAAAGTATATTTATGTAAAAAATATTTGTGTATACATATAGCTCATAAATATTTATTAGTTTATTTTAAATAAAAATACAATTTTTGAAATTAATATTATTAGTATTTTTGGAAAGCATATTTTGAATTTATTGTGGAGATTTAAATCTTGATTTGAATCTATGTATTTATTTAAATAGTTAAATAATTGAATTTGGTTTATTGATTTGATTTTAAACTAGGGTAATTAAATTAGATTTAATTGGATTTGGATTTGGATTTGATTTGATTGATTTTAAATTAATACATGAATTATCTACTTTGGGTTTTAAATAATTCCTATTCCTATCCAATTGGGAATTCCCACATCCTATAAATAGGCAGCTACTCCTCCAATTTTCATCATTCATTATTTCTCCAAAATATTCTACCATCCACAAGTGCAGTGCCTCGTGTCCGTGTTCGTGTCCGTGTCCGCTTCCCATTCTTATTCCATGATATTTTTACATATACATTTATGTTCTCGTGTCGAACACTTCCCCGACACAATAAAGATATCAAACCCTATTCCTAATCCTAGCTTCACCCATCCCGACCTAGCAACTCCACCGCAGCCCCAAACCCAAACCCGAACTCCGACGACTCCAAACCACTGTACCCACGGCCACAGCCTTCCACCACCATCCCGTCGTCGTCACCATTCACCTCTATCGACCGCCCACCGCCAGAAATCACCACCGCCACCATCGTCGTGGCCGTCCCGGTCGCTGTCACCAACACCATCATCATCGCTGTCACCATCCCCACCACCGTCACTCCGGCCACCTTGGCCGAGTGCAACCACCACCACCGGAAAACACCACACCACCATCAACTAGGAAAGTAAAGAGAGGAGAGATCCATAACCTGACCGAGCTATCGCCAACCCCCGCATCGCCGACCTCCGGCGATAGCCTCCGACCATTTCCCCTCTGCCATCCGCCGTCGTCGGAAAACCCCCAGCCGCTCTCCTCGTCGAGCCGCCCTCCACGCGCGACCGTCCTTCGACGCAGCGCCATCGCCGGCAGGCTGACGCCTCACCGCTACCGAAACCCTGACCGCGCGTCTCCTCCCGCTGACAAGCCTAGGATCGGAAAACCCTCCGCCTAGCCGATTCGACCGACGAACCCCACCGGACCCTTTGCTCCGGCCGTCGCCCCTCCGAACTTCTCCGACCGCCTCCCGATCCTCACCGCCGGCTTCCCTCACCAACGCTGGCGTCGCCCCTTCGCCGGATCTGAGCCTCTCCGCCTTAGCGTCTCTACTTGGCGACCGCCGGTGAGCCGCCGACCTGACCCGCTCAGCCCCGCAAAACCCTCGCGCCCATCCTCTTTCCAGCGCGCCGCAGCCTGGCCCCAGTCGCACCCCTCCGGCGACGACCGCCGCTCGCAGCGCCCCGCTCCGCCCTGCTTCCTCCTTTCCCGCAGCCTTCCCTTTCCCTCTCAGCCCGCCGGACCGCCGATCGCCGCCCACTTCTTCCCTTCCTCTCTCTCGCTCACTCTCTTCTCCTCCCTCTCACTCTCTCGCTCTCCTCTCATCTATCCAAAGTTGTTTTATTTTCTTTCTCTTTCTATTGATTGCTTTTTTTTTACTTTAAGGAAAAGATGTTCTCCTCGGAAGAGGAGAACTGTGTGACTGAAGTGAACTTTGATTTTTCCTTCTTTTGTTTTTTTTAATTGTTGTTTATTAATTATAAATTTTTTTTCTTTTAGTTTCAATCCTGACAGTACGGTTAATATTATTTTTATTATTATTATTATTAATATTATTATTATTAATATTATTATTATTATTACTATTATTATTATTATTATTTCTACAATGCTAGGTTTTACGATTATTTTGGCTATTATTATTAATAAGTGGTTTTGGTATTTTTCATGGTTATCAAATGTTTTTTTTTAAAGTTATCTTATAAAAAGGTATAAATATTGTATTTAACTTAGTATATTTAAAATATCATTTTTAAATTCATAAACAAATTTGTAGATTATTGATATTTATTTAGAAATATTTTGTCGTATAAAAATATAGACTTCTACCTAAAAAAAATTGTATTTTGACAACTTAGAGTTTTTCTTCAAAAACGACTTCCGAATTTTTTTTATTTATTTAAAGCATATTTTGACTAATAATATTTTAAGTATTATAAAGTATTTCTAAAAACATAAATTGATTATTTATCAAAATTTTCCTTATTCTTCCGTCCGTAACTCAACCCCACTCTCATATTCCCTCGCCAAATCAAGTCTACCTTATGTCCACCCTAACCAATTTGACCCTTCTGAACCCAATAAAATTGTCCGTGCCATCAACAGAGGTCCCCATGTATAGTTATTGCACCGAAGTCGCAGTTCATGCCATCTTGATCATCACAGCACACCAGGCGTTCTACCAGACGAGACACCTTGTCATTTGCTGTTTAATTATTTTAGCTCATATTTCATGCATGTTTATTATTTTCTTTATGCAAAATAAACTGTGATACATAGAATAACTGTTAGAATTTACTGTTCAGTTTCCTGTTGTGTATTATTTTTCTTACAAATTAAACCTAGATTTAAGGGACCACCTTGTGTGTTGTATTCATTGGCCTTGACACGTTGTAACACGAAGTTGTGTGTCGTATGTAGAATACGGAAGTGCGTGATTGGCTGGCCACCAGTACGTACAAGCTGTGCGATAGGAATAACCGCTAATAGAGGTTGCATGCTAGTTTGACTTAGCGGTTATAGTAGTTTGTGTTGTGGATACAACACAGTAGGCATTGGGCGGGAAGGACAATTCCTTAGCGTATGGGCTTCGATGCACTTCCCTTGTGACCCGGACTCTCCGCTGGAGATACGGGGTTGATGACCCATGCTCTTCCTGCTGGGGCCTCTGGTGCCCAAGAGGGGACTATGCCGATCCTATTCAGCCAGGGCCCATGCGTAGAAAGGATTGTTCTTAACAATATTTCACTTAGAATGGTAGGCTACCCTATCCGTTAGGTACGAGTACTTTTGGTTTGGGTACTTGTATCTGACCGTGGCTTGGAACAATAACTTGTCGCGGATTAGTTCGTCACATCTTGTCCTTATTTGGTTGTAGGTGTGACTTACTACTTCGATGAGAAGGTATTGAACCTTGCTGGGGTCCGGATACCATATTGGATTCATAGCATGGGAAGATACGTTACCGTGAATAAGTTTACCATCTCCTGTCCTTGTTTGGTTGGGGGGATGGTACGCTCGTTCAGTAGGTGCGTATTGGACTATGTTATAAATTCGATTTACTTATTTATTGAGCAATATTTATTCAATTTATATGGCATTCTATGATGTGTCTTGTTACGTCCCTCTGAGGACCTGGTTGTCTTGCCAGGTGTGTACTATTGTCTTTCGCAGGTGCTTTAGCTCTAGCCGTGTTCGTTGCTACTTCTTCGAGGATGATTGCATTTGGATCGTCTTCGCTCCGCTCACCACTCATTTCATTTTTATGTACTTTTCCTTATTTTGTTGGTAGTGGATTTGTCTCCGCCCAACATATTGTATCAAGACAAATTTATTCTCATTATATGATCTTTTATTCATTTATTCTGTGTGGATGAGATTAGTTATGGTTCTACTGCATTTTACAGCTTATGTATTTATACGAGACTTCCATATATTGGAGTATACCTCGTATGAATACAGCTGGCATGTCTACGTTCCTAGTCCTGCGTATTTTGGGACTGGGGCGTTACAACACCACTCAAAATAAGTCTCGTCCTCGAGACTTTCTGAGTGCAGGTCATCCTACCATTCTTTAACTCGTGTCGTCGTGTTTCTTAGACAATTTTATCGAACGGCTCTATCGTTCGATGGCATCGAACCATACTTGATATCTTTCTAAGTTCCGTGTCGCACGCGTTTGGTCGATTTTATTGAATAGCCTTTCATTCATTTTAAAGTTGATTGTACTTATTAAATTCAAGTGTTTCTTCGTCTTGGTTGCCATTTCTCTGTGTCATGGGATAAAAATGGTTTCATGAGGCACGTTGTAATTCGTCAAATGCGAGGGTCGTAGGCTGAGGCAAACTTACTTTCGTTTATCTCGGTCATCGAGATGACCCGATTCGCTTCTCAAGCGTTCTTGTCCACGAAATCAGTATGATTTCTACTTAGCGGGGTCGACCAAGTCTAAGTAATTTTCGTCCGATTTAAGACAACGTATTGTATTATCATCGAGTATATCTTTCTATCAATGGTTCAATTCGTTATACCAACTTTTACTTGCATGATATCGATTCCATATCATTCACTTGTTTAGGGCCAATCTCGTTGTCATTCACGCACACTCCACTCACACGTTTCTTGGATTCCGAGCCACGCTCGTACTAGTATCGATCCCTTACTTAACGCAATTCCAAGATCCTCGACACTCTTCCATTTATCTACGCATACAGTTCAATATTACATGTTAAATCTGAAATTGAACTAAACATGGAAATCAATGTAAAAATGTTAACATGTATTCAGTTTTCAGGATTTTGGAGAATTTGCACATCAAAACCAACTCAATGTTTATCACAACCTAATATGTAAGAATATGGAACCTAAATTTATATCCCTACAACAATAATGTACACAGCTCTAAATATTACATTTAAAACAATCAATTTGAACTAACATTTAAAATCCCGTATCAAGGGTTAATATGCACACAGTCTCAGATTTGACAAATTTAAACACAAAACTCAACCAAAATTTTTTTTGAATTGAAACCCTACGTATAACATACATGTGCAGTGATATAAATAAAACTATTATCATGAAATTTTATATTTAATTTACGAGTTAAGCTAGGAAAAGCAGAGAATCGGAAATATTGGGGTTTTGAAAATTTAAACATTAACGACATATTAATATGTATTCAGATAGGTGGAAATCAAGTGTAGCATGCATAAGTGTCAGGAAAGTGTCCACTATATATATTCATATATATTCTCATGTCCCAATATAAAATTTTAATTCTACGTTAAGACCAACAATTAGATTCCTACCAAGGTTGCAAGCAGGTGGTTGCCGTAATCAAGACAGTATTATTATTCTTATTTAATACAAGAATAATAGCAAGAAAGAAATAACGATAAAATTTGTTTTTGCTTATCTATTTAAAAGAAAAACCCATTTTGAAACCCAGAGCTAAATTTTCAAATCCAAGATAAAGTCTAGCAAAATCATCGATTCATTGTATTAAGAAGAATTTCATAGTAAGAAGTTACACAAAGTTTATAAAAACAGCTAAAGCTACTCCTAAGTTAAATAAATGAGAAACAAAACAAAACAAACAAATAACAATTCTCTCTTTCTTTCTTTCTTTTTTTTTGAAGGACTGAAACAAAAGTAGAGAAAACATGTTCAAAAATATTTAAGGTACAATCTGATAATCATATGCGTCTTCTTGAAATTATGTTGTCAGAATTCTGCAACGCCAATAAGCATAGCTGCAATAAACGATAGAGTCCATAATAAGGCATACACCATATAATCATGTTATCTAGAATTTTTACCACGCCATCCGGTATGGCTGCAAGAAAATCTAGATTTCATAACTAAGATAAGTATAGCTATATCAGGCTCTACGTCCTTGTCATGCTAGCAAATATGACTGCAATAAATTCTAAATTCCATAATAAAGTAGACTTTTACCTTTCTCACTGTCCTTATCAAGTATATTATCAGGTTATACCTTAATTCCAAAAAATGTACATATACATATAAATACAAATTCAAATTCAACAACTAACATCAAGATTCAAAATTCAACAATAATCCATCAAAAATCATAAAAATACAGACTCAAATTCAACCACTAACATCAAGATTCAAAATTCAATAATAATCCATCAAAATCAAGTTCAATAACAGGAAGTAAAGGTAAATCAAATCAGGGAAAAACAGATTTTAAATCGAAGTTAAAATAAGATTCTCAAGGGTCGTCCCAGGAATCTCTCAAGGAATCCTAACCGTGACTGAGTACCTTCAAAATATATCCTATTCCTATTGCAGACTGTAGTGGTACTCTAGTTCGAATACCACTACATAAACTCGACCTGCATGGGCCACCACTAAAAATGTGTCACGACCCGCACCCACCGTGAGGGTACGAGTACGTAACAACGCCCAGCCTACGCCGCAGTGTCGGCGGTAGAACACTGTTCTAGGTCATGAACTATAACTAGCATAATATAAATACTCTCCATAAGGAGGCCAACACAGAGGTATAACTCAATCACAATCTAAGGTAGAATGATAAAGATAGATAAACATGAAATCCAAAAGAGATACAGGAGATAGAAGTCTAAGTGTCTAAGATACATAATCCCAGAAATATATCTCAAAACTCAAATACAGTAATCCACAAGTAAATACAACTCCAGACAAAATGAAATAACTATCTAAACAACCTCTACTGTGTCTCCTCTAGGCTAGCAGGCAACCTCCAGGCTATCTGTAAAATTTATCAACAGGTCCAGTAAGGACAGGAGCGAGCACAATACATCTCACGCAGATCATAACAGGTTAGAGAATATAAACGTGCAAGAGAGTACGATACATGAAACTGAAAGAAAGTACATGATGTAAACAGAGAGAGAACTGTAATAGAAATATCTACTATAAGTAGAGAGCTACCAGTGACTAGTGATTTAGAGTACAAGGTCGACATGTAACGGCTGGATTTGCACATGACTATACTAAAGAGGCGCACATGGCTATACTACTTTGGAATTGTTCACATGGCTATTTATACTCCCCCATACCCCAATCAATACACAAGGATCCAAACAAGTTATGTTACGTACATAGTTTTCATATGAAGCCCATAAATGGGTGCACATGAAGTATACATGAGAGCTCATACATGAGTGCACATAAAGTTCACATGGGGGGCCCAAAAATAGGTGCACATAAAATTCACATGAAGGCTCATAAATGAGTGCACATGTAATATAGGTTATACATGAGATACGTGAGAAACATGACCGATTCATGAGAGCACATGAGAGTACACGAGCATGCATGAACGAGCATGAAGCACATGAGAAACATGAATAACATGAGAGCGAGGAATACATGATGTACACGAAACACATGACATAATGTATCCAATGCTCCCGAGGGGGATAACATCTCAATGTAGGGATCCATATAGTACCAATCCGTGATAATATCGTGACAGCATCAAATAAGGTAAACTAGAGCAAAAATATAATTCTAAACAAGTTATGAAATGATCAGAGAATGTACTCGCCTGCTATCTGAATGTCCAAAGGAAATGTATTGTCCGAGGAGAGGTGTCGAGCTCCTATTTAGAACAGCACAAGTCACAACATGTCCAGAAGGTTAATATAAATCACTACAATACATTCTACATGAATCTAGGTCAAACTAGGCCAAAGTCAACCCTTGGTCAACTCTGGTCAACTGCACTAGTGAAACTAGGTCAAACTAGGTCATGTCCTAACCCAGCAAGTCTTACTAGGCCTAACCAAGACTATCCTAGCAAACACACATCAATACAAGGCTATACAAGCCAACATACACCCAACTCTATATAGCATGTAATTATTCAATACTCAAATAGGCAAGAATTCACATTGGATATACACTAGGTAATCTATTACTTTAAACTATATATGTCTACACATATATACACATGCATATATTGGTATTCAACATTAGGTCTATAATCATGGCATTTCAAATGGTTATATAAACTTATATATTACAACACAATATGCTAACATATATATAATATACATACATAGCTAAGTTAACTGTATTCATAAATACTTATTTAAGAGGCTATGTGTGTGTATGTGAACATGGCAAAGGGGCAAGTGAGGGTTAAATGGGCATACATAGTGTATACATATCAAAGAGTGTCAAAGTGTAAGTGAACAAAGTGTCAAGTGTGATAGTGTCTACATAGTGTAAGAGGTACATGAGGTAATATAGGATTTGTGTTAACATAGAATATTACATCTCATTAACTTATATATTGCATACATTACATCTATTATTACATTACATTCATGCTTGCATTCATTCATCATTCATTTATTCTCTTGTACTACTATATGCACCATACATTACATACTATGGAACCTACATATTCATTACAAGCCATACTTATACATGCTTACATTAGATAGGATACTTACACCTCATACATCATTTATTTAAACATTTACTCATGCTTGCATTCTCTATTTAATTACATATAATGTATATACATTAACATGGGTTAAAATCAAATAGAACATTATATTACACACAAGGGTGCACAAAATACAAATGCCGAATAGTAACTCCTACTAATAATCAATACTATACCATCTCAGCATGAATTAAAATCTAGGATTAAAGTATGTTATAGATCTATGTGTTAGCTTTCCGAAACTTCAAACGGATCGCGTTTTCGTTTCCGAAAACTCTCGGAATCGCGAAAACACCGAGAACGCATTTGTCTTTCGTACAGCTGACACTCAAATAATTCTCCAGAAAGTTACAGAAAGAATTAGGCCTATTAATATATTTTTTTGGAAAGATAACTTCAATACGCTTCTTTTAAAAAAAATGGGAGATTAAACCAAGCTTTGAGCTAGAAGTTATGACATTTCTAAGTTAGGGCTGAAATTAAAAACGTTGATAAAAATCATGACGGATTTGGGTAGTTTGAGACAAAAGAACACAAGTATATAACATAATATATCAAGAACTCACTCTCTACACTAATATATATATGAGACACTATAGAACACATCTCCAATACAAAAATATGAGATTAAACATGTAATAATTCATTCATACATAACAACAACACATAGTGTGTCCAAATTTGGGGTTTTCCCACATGGACACAACCACAACACAAAGGACACTCCTATGACCTCCAAATGGACACGAAATAGACACGAAATAGACACAAATGGAGATACAACCATGTGGGTCATTCCTATGGGTTCAAAATAGACCTATATGCATGAGGAAATGAAAAGAAGAAGGGATTTATACCTTCCGGTAGATCGAATCGAAGAAAAGCCTTCCCGGAGCGACACCGACACGTAGAGATTCCAAAAGGACACGAACGAGCTCCGAATCCTCCCAAACTTGGGTAGCTTCCTCCTTGGCTAGAATGGAGAAGGAAAGAAGAAGATTTGGTGGCAAAATGGAAGGATTTGGTGGAGAAATTGCTAGGGATTGCTCTCTAGGAATTTGGGGAAGAACAAGAGAGAGAGTGTGGATGAGAATAATGAAATGAACTTGAGCCTATCCTCTCCCAAAGTGGCTGGACATATGGGGCTATTTGTCCTATTATGGTAAGGTCCAAAATGCTCCCACTAACCTATTCTATGAGTATTAGGAAAGGGCTAATTGGTTGGGGCTAAATTAGTCATTCTAAAGTCTCTAATCACACTAACCTTATCCATAATAATTAGTCTAACCTCTAACTAAAATATTTCTATCATGTGGACTAAAATTAATATCATGTGGGCCATGCCTAACTAGTGTGTGGGTCCCACTAGAGTCAAACTACCCCCAGGTCCCCGTTTCAAGTCGGATTGAGTTGAAATTCGAACCCGACTCAAATAACCCCAAAAAATATCATAAATAATAAAATAAATTTAAACCCCAAAATAATATCATAAATAATAAAATAATTTTTAAAAATATTCAAAAATATAAAATGATAAAAATACCCCTGTTTCTGAAAACTGGGGGTGACACGATCCTCTAAGTTTCCTCGATCAAGACCATTCATTTTCATTCATCATTTCGAACCATTTTCTAACTCGCGTTGTCCATTGAAAAGTTGTCCAGCGACATCTCGTTAGGGACTTTTGAAGTCACGGCCAACTAAACGTGACACGTTCTAAGGCCTTGCGCGATCGCATCGCTTGCCAACATACTCGTACGCTCCGTAAATCCTTTAGTCTCGCTCGAACAATTTCTATGACGTCCATACACCACTCAGGGTTCGAGCCACTCGACTAGTCGTCGACACTCATTCTTATTCTTCTCCGAACCTATCACATACACCACTCGTATTCAAGCCATACGATCTAGTCCTCAATCACGTTCGCGTCATGCGCTAAGACATCCTTCAGATTCGTTCGACGAATTTCTAGCGTAATCGCTCACGTCGCCTCCACATACAAAGTCGTTCGCACTAATCCTTAAAATCCAAGCCAATCTTTTGGGTACGCCTAAGCGTTAACTCGATAGCGTTCCTATCGATAGACACTCAAAGTGTATCTCCGTTCTCGATCGAGCGATACTTGATATCGCTCGCAACCCGATTGCACCGAAAAGTCGAGGTGCACGACACAAGCACAACTTAGCCAGAAAGGCCGTGTGCATAGCTATTCTATGCGGACTATATTCGAGTTTGTACGCTCAGTTATTCTCGTTCGAGCGATAAACGATCTCGCTCGCATCTCGTTTATACCGGAAGGTCTAGGTGCGCGATACTTCGCACAACTTAGCCAAAGGCTGCGTGCATAATCATCCTGTTTGAACTATACTCCGGTCTCGTGTACTTCGTTTGCTATTGTCAGCGTAAGCTTATTCAAGCACGCAATGCGTTTGCTAACTCTTAGCATCGGTTCCTTCCAACTCAAGTTCATCTTGGTGGCACAAAGGCCTTCATCTATCGATCCCGTCCAACCGAGTACCCGTACGAGCTTTTGAAAATATTTAGACTTATTGTACGAAACTTCCCAAGGCACAACGAGAGAGAGCGTACACTTCTTTTTTCAACGACGAGCTTTCAAAATAGAGAAATCGACGTGAAGTCCAAGGACGTAAAGCCGTGCTCTGATACCAATCTGTCACACCCCGCTCCCGTAGGAGCGATCGTCCTCGCTAAGGCGTGATGCCACACGGGCCTAGGTTACACCCGTGCAAGGCCAAGTCCAGAAACGGTCGATTTGAGCTAGGCCACATAGTCGCACAGAGTGTCCCCATTTGCAGCGGAAAGTAAATGAACACAAATTGAAGCGAATTCAAACTCTTTATTGATATTCAAGAAGTTTACAAGCGGTGCTAGGCCGAGTTTACAAGTCGCTCAAGCTCTCTCTCTGAAACATAAAAGGCGTGCCAAGTGGCTTACAAGATAGAATGATTCCTGGCGATGTTCCGATACATTATGTCCCGTATAGGGTGCTTCAGCTTCTTGCAACGTCCCAAGGCCCCAGAGTTGGCTCCGCACCTTAACACGTTCGATGGAAGCTCCGCACCCGCCGGCGTCTCCTGCATCCTGCAAGAAGACTATGGGGTTATCAGTACATTGTTATGCACTGGTGGGAAGACTAGCTCGCCCACAATGCTATCATTACCAAACACGTTCCATTTACTTTCGTGCACCATCTATCATTCATTGTCTTTCACATCTTGCCTTAGGGTCAATTTCATGGCACATATCATGACCTATCTCGTATTGCTGATTTCAAGTATCGCATGAAAATACATACACGACTTACCCATACTTACCGTCCGGCCTTCCCTGTCCAAGTAAACCAAGTTAGTCAACAATTCATAAGGAATAACTTAACGTGTCTCATGTAAACTTTCAATATCAAGAGCGTGTTCCTGCCTCGGGTCCTAGCATGTCGTAGGCACGTCCTCTAACTCATTTTGTATGAATTACTCTTTATTCACTTGGTATGTTACATTTCAAGCATGTTCACGGTGTTACATTTCGAGCATGTTCAGGAGGCATTTGTTCATTTTACTTAGACTACTTTGATTTTAATGCAAGGACTTGCACGTGGATAGCCACCAGCAAAGCCCACTTAATCTATATGCACTAGTCGCTGGCATCACAAGCCATTTGGACATATCCTCTTGGTAATTCTCAACTTAGCGTAGGATGATGGCTGGTACACCCCGTTAAGTCTCTTGAATATACCCTGCACTTACGTCTCCTGATGCCTAAGCCCGCACCCAGTGTAGTGCCCCGCTCCGCGAAGGCACTAGATAAACAGAAAGATCGGATTGCTGGCTCTGCAACAGAAGACGATTAATCTGGGTGAGTGGACGAAGACTCATTTTATGATTCGCTTACGCCTTAAGAATCTGAGTTTTTGATTGAATGCTTTTGTTAATAATAAGACTGTAATCTTGAGTATGCTTAAAAGAGAACCTGCCCCTTGTCTGCTAAGAAAAGAGATCTGTATCCTGCCTGAAAAGAAGATGGAATTGTTTATGACTTGCTCGATTTATGCATGATTCATTTGATATCGCATGCGCATTGGGGAATCCACTTAGTGACGAGCTGAACCCTAGAGAGTCACAGCGGCTAGCGACAAGCTGAACCCATGAGAGTCACAGCGGTTAGCGACGAGCTGAACCCAAGAGCGTCACAGCGGCTAGCGACGAGCTGAACCCATGCGAGTCACAGCGGTTAGCGACGAGCTGAACCCGTGGGAGGCACAGCGGCTAAGATGGAAATGATTGTGGCTTTTCAAAGATGTGTTTTCAAAAGAATATAAACTGACTAATGCATTCATGAATGAATCTAGGTAAAACTAGCAAGATCACATCACAAGAAACGTTTTCTCACTAAATGAACAGTGATCGTTTCAGACAAATGTAGCTCTTTGTTCACATCATTCACCAGTATGCTGATATACTGACCCATCATCAGTCTGCATGCAGGTGCACCTTGCATCGAAAAGGATAGCCCGAAGCGATAGCCTGTGCCTCATCCTCAGGAGCCAGAAATCAGAAGAGATGCCAAGAGATGACATCTGTGCAAGAGTTTGGTTTTGTATATAAAAGGATGTAATGTATGGGAACGGGATCATTGTAATCTGTAATGTTCTGAGAGAATGTAACATTGTATCAGAGAGAATCGAGAGCTTGTAATCTGTTCAAATGAAATCAATAAAGAGAATTATTTCTTGTTACCATTGTGTTCAATACTTGTATTCTGAAATATGTCCGCTGCTGCTTCAATTATCTGCGATACGTTCCGCTGCGTATTGTCAAACTTGTCTATCTTGTCTTGTTTCAGGTCTTGGCCTTGTGCAAGCGCAACTTAGGCTTGCACGGCATCACGCCTTAGCGAGGACGAACGGTCCCAAAGAGCCCGAAGCGAGGACGAAAGGGACTCTGCGGGATCGGGGCGTGACAGAATGGTATCAGAGCAACACGATCCTCTGGCCAATTTTGATTCAATTGAATTTGTACATGTCTTCTGATTGAAATTCTGTTGCCTACTCGATATCAATAATGAGATGAACGTTCCATACAAAAAGTCCGTAAATATTTTATGATGGTGAAGGATGAGGACTATCGCTGCTAAGGATATCGTAAGTTTCTCCTTAAGTTTCGAGGACGAAACTTCTTTTCGGTGGGTAATTATGTAGTGCCCCGCTCCGCGAAGGCACTAGATAAACAGAAAGATCGGATTGCTGGCTCTGCAACAGAAGACGATTAATCTGGGTGAGTGGACGAAGACTCATTTTATGATTCGCTTACGCCTTAAGAATCTGAGTTTTTGATTGAATGCTTTTGTTAATAATAAGACTGTAATCTTGAGTATGCTTAAAAGAGAACCTGCCCCTTGTCTGCTAAGAAAAGAGATCTGTATCCTGCCTGAAAAGAAGATGGAATTGTTTATGACTTGCTCGATTTATGCATGATTCATTTGATATCGCATGCGCATTGGGGAATCCACTTAGTGACGAGCTGAACCCTAGAGAGTCACAGCGGCTAGCGACAAGCTGAACCCATGAGAGTCACAGCGGTTAGCGACGAGCTGAACCCAAGAGCGTCACAGCGGCTAGCGACGAGCTGAACCCATGCGAGTCACAGCGGTTAGCGACGAGCTGAACCCGTGGGAGGCACAGCGGCTAAGATGGAAATGATTGTGGCTTTTCAAAGATGTGTTTTCAAAAGAATGTAAACTGACTAATGCATTCATGAATGAATCTAGGTAAAACTAGCAAGATCACATCACAAGAAACGTTTTCTCACTAAATGAACAGTGATCGTTTCAGACAAATGTAGCTCTTTGTTCACATCATTCACCAGTATGCTGATATACTGACCCATCATCAGTCTGCATGCAGGTGCACCTTGCATCGAAAAGGATAGCCCGAAGCGATAGCCTGTGCCTCATCCTCAGGAGCCAGAAATCAGAAGAGATGCCAAGAGATGACATCTGTGCAAGAGTTTGGTTTTGTATATAAAAGGATGTAATGTATGGGAACGGGATCATTGTAATCTGTAATGTTCTGAGAGAATGTAACATTGTATCAGAGAGAATCGAGAGCTTGTAATCTGTTCAAATGAAATCAATAAAGAGAATTATTTCTTGTTACCATTGTGTTCAATACTTGTATTCTGAAATATGTCCGCTGCTGCTTCAATTATCTGCGATACGTTCCGCTGCGTATTGTCAAACTTGTCTATCTTGTCTTGTTTCAGGTCTTGGCCTTGTGCAAGCGCAACTTAGGCTTGCACGGCATCACGCCTTAGCGAGGACGAACGGTCCCAAAGAGCCCGAAGCGAGGACGAAAGGGACTCTGCGGGATCGGGGCGTGACACCCAGGCAGACCGTAAGCCCCGTTTTGATTCTGCCTAGGCCGGCCACGGTTTTTCCCCCCATCGCCCGTACCGCAGAATCCTTCCTCATGACGGCCACGGTATTCCCCCCCATCACCCGTGCTGTTTGTCCACGACCATTTCGTATTGTCTTGTCATTTTAACTTAACGGCTATCTCCGAGCCGTAGGCTAACCCTTAGCCATAATACATTATCGACCAGGTTGGCGTCCGTGCAGCGCGGGTAGCGAGCCCCGTTGCACGTGTCCGTCACACCTGTCGCTAACCATTCTTTCATTTCTTATCTTTCATGTATTCTTTCTTTTCTTTCTTTCTTTCACTTGTTCGTTCGTTCATTGATTCATTCACGTATTCATTCATTCATTCGTTCGTTGATTCATTCATTCAAGCATTACGCAACTCCCAGTGCGGGACCGCCTTGGCGACCCGTTGGTCCCATAGTCTTTCAATGTTGCTAAACTCTACTCGGAGCGACTATGTTGATAGTCTTCCCGTTTTATTATTGTAAACCATTTATTGTTTCATTGTTTGAACGCATAAGGGACATGAACGTAAGCTTGTACCTTAGCACGAGCGTGGAGCGCAGTGCGAGAGTTCACGTTTTCCAAGTTCCTTTCCATATTCTATACAAGCATAGAAGATGGGATTATTCCCTTAGCTAGGTGCGTTGAATCATTTATTAGCATGCACGGTGTTACCGCCTAGCGATTCTCGTGATAGTATCCGTATTGTTATGTGTCTAGGCTAAGCAAAGACGGGTTCATCGGAGCCACCCACCTTAACGATGTTAGCATCGGCCGAGCGATACTCCGAGCGCGCCTTTGAAAGTCGAAGTCTGGGTTCATCTTGACGGGCCAATGTAAGCCTTGCATCGATTCTTCATCAGATCGATGCCAACTCTTCGGGTCGACGGCTCGTTCGAGTCGTTGCACTTGCCGTTTGAATCGGCGTTCCGCTAGGGCGGAGCGGGTCATTACACCTACTGGCTCTGCCTCCTCCTCTGCTGTCAGGGTAAATACTCTGCCCACAGGGGCTCCCCTCTGATGCTGCTGAAAATGCTGCTGCTGCGTCTGAAGTGGAGGACCTCTCTGCTGAACTGCTGGTCCTCTGGTCGGCTGCGCTCTGTCCTGACCTCCTCGGACTCCCCGAAAATGGCAGTCCTTCAGCTGGTGATCGGGCGCCCCACAGTATAAGCAGACGCCCAACCTCTTCCTGCAAACCTCTCTAGTGTGCCCTGGCTTCCCGCAGAAGTTACACTGTGTAGCCGGCCTCTGACCCTGACCCTGACCCTGACCCTGATGCTGCTGGGCACGCGCCGGTGCCTGCTGGAACTGCAACTGAGGGTGCTGCTGCTGGAACTACCTCTGCTGGAAATGTGGGCGCTTCGCTGGCCCTGTACTCGAACTAGCTCCAAGAGCGTCACTGCTCCTCTTCGGCTTGAGGCCGAAGTCCTCCTCTGCAATCTGAGCCTCCATCAGGATCTGCTCGAAGGTCGCATCTCGTCGCCCAGATGTGCGAGTGCGCACTGCATGTATAAGGCCCATCCGGAACTTTCGGGCCTTGTTCCCCTCATCCTGGACCAAACTAGGTGCAAACCTGCTCAGGCGAAAGAACTCCGCCGCATACTTGTCTACCGACGAGTTCCCCTGCACCAGACTGGCAAACTGCCCCTCCAAGGCTGTCAAGGCTACATCTGGGTAGAACTTCTCCTTGAAGAGTTTCCTGATGTCCTCCCAATATATACCTCTCACTGACGCATGCGGATCCGTGCGATACCAAGTCAGCGCTATGTCGAAAAACTGGCTCGCTGCAGAAGTCACCCACAGACCTCTCAGGACCTCTACCAACTCCAGACTCCGCTGGACATCCTCTAGCCAGTCGTCCGCGTATAGGATACCCTCGGTACCCTTGAAATCCCACGGGTTCATCTTTCTGAAGTCGAGGTGTGTACCGGGCCTCCCCTGACCCTGCTGCTGTACTGGTGCTCCCTGAACTGTAGCCGGTGCACCTCTCTCCACTGCTGCCATAGCTAACTGATGTGAGTTCTTCATGGGCTGTCGCAGCACCTCCGTCTGACGGTGCTGTGCCTCTGCATGTGCTCTCTGTGTCTGCAGCATCTGCTGCAGAAGGGCCATCATCCCCTGAGTGTCTGCCGGTAACTGAGGCGGCGGTGGAAGAATGTCAGGGATGACCAGGGGCGGTCCCGCTGCTGGAGGTGGAAGACCTCCTGGAACCGTCTCTACTGCTGCTCCCACCGGAAGGGCAGGAACTGAGGGGGCAACTCCCTCAAGTGCAGCACCCGTAGCCGGAGGTGGAAGACCAGCTGGATCGGGCTTCTCCGGTACATCACTAGAACCCGCTGCCTGAGAGCGAGTGATCGTCATCCTGATGATAGATTGAAACAAGGATTCAATATGGCACATGATAGGAATATCAAAGAAGGACAATTAAATTCAATGCAAAAAGAATTTGTCATGGTAATCAAAAGATCAAAAATTTCCTAACATGTGATTGAGTAACTCCTATCATACCCTACATCCTACATCCTAATTGCAGGCTCGTAATTAGTACTCTAAGTCGAGCACCATTACGAGTTTGCACTAGTTACGACACTGACTTGCATGGGCCACCACAAAAACTTGTCACGATCTGCACCCTGAAGAGGGGCACGAGCACGTGGTTACGTCTAGCCTACGCCGCAAAATCGGCGGTAGAACACTGTATATAGGGTCTGTAAATACTACGACTAAAACAGATAAATGTACCTGTACAGTATATACACTCCGAATGGAGGTGACATAGCAATACAGTCTCAATCATAAAATATAAAACTAAGGTAGATAGCATGGAAAGGAAATATGATAGATAAAGTAGGAAATGAGTCCAAGATCCACAAGTCAGAGCTAAACACAAACATCCAGAGTCTCAGAAAATATATATATAATAGATACTACAAACTGAAATGTACTAGCTGGCTCGCAGGCCAGGCAAACCTAACTAAACTATGCTACTTAGGGTGAGCAAAGTCTAGTGGCTCTACCAACAAGCCACGGTCTAAGTCTAATCCATCAGACTCAACCCCATAGTAGGTCGGACAATCAGCCTCTGAATCATCTGTAAAATTTGTCAACGGTATCCTGTCAGAAAAATAAGCAAGTACAAACACCAACAGCAGTCCCATATGAATTGAGAAATACTATAAGAGACAGCAATAATGAAATACAAGACAAAGATATAGGTGACTTGGGAACCATTTGAAAGCCGAGTTACAACCCTTGAACCAAACAAGGACCAGAGTTGTAACCCTTCTTTCAAACAGGACTTAGTCTCAAATCATGGCACAGTATATAAGCAGGTAGAGCATGTGAGTAATGGAATCATACATGGTGAGAAGTACAAAAAGTAAAGCTGAACTGGAATATAAGATACGCTAATAAATGTAAAAGGTGATTTGAACTATTAGAGCGATATGTGATCGGCTAGGGAGTCAAGAGAGGGTTATCCACTTGGCCCGGTAATCCATGGTGTCCTCAACGGAGAGTCATGCCGTCCAACCTGGATAACTGGTAATGGGGTATCTGCTACACCCTATGTGAGGTGAGGGTGGCGCTAGCAAAATATAGTTACAGGGAGGCTTTGATCACATAACCCCTAATAATTCCCCCATCCCCGAATAGTATCACGGATCCGGACATGGCACGTTATGACACAGGGTTTGAGAGCAGAGGGCCAGCCCACTCCCAAATCAATGTCTATATAAGTACAGAAACACAGAAATATCACATACTCATATACCAAGGGAGTCCAGGAATAACATCTCATGACAGGATCCGACGTATACTAGTCCGTGAACTATCGTATCAGGAATCATGTAAAACACTACAACTGAATCGGACATAGTAGATATCAAGACAATAAAAACTATCAGTGAATGTACTCGCCTGTGGTCCTGAGCTGATAGGGTGAACAGACGTTCAGAGTAATCACAGACCTAAAATAAGATACTATGAGTCAAACAGGGCTAAATACTGAAAAAGGAAACTAATATAAGTCATGAATACAAGTTTAAGTCAAAACTAGGTCAATCTAGGTCAAACTGAGTCATACTAGGTCACTGGAAGTCAATCTAAGTCAAACTAGGTCAAACGGGGTCAAAGGTTGACTTACAGTTGACTTTTGGTCAAAAAGTCTACTCGGGTCAACTCTGGTCAACTCTTGGTCAAACTAGTCTAATGTTGACCAACTGTTGACTTTCAGTCAACTGGTCAACTCTGGTTTGGTTTCGGTCAAATCTAGTCGCTTAAAGACTAAGTTTGACTCTCGGTTGACTTTTGTTGACTTTTCGTCAAAATGGTCAACCGAAGTCAAAACTAGTCTAGGAGCACTTTATTTGATCGTTACCAACCAAAGGAACCAAGTTCTAACCCTATCTTAGACTCCAAACTCAAATATCCTATTTTCTAGACAAAACCTATATTACCCTTACCATGTATCATGTACCACTCCTCACATCACTCTAGCACTCACATGTAACTCATGATACCACACTCACATAGGCTCTCCTATAGGCT
This sequence comes from Iris pallida, assembly GCA_029216955.1. NCBI lineage: Eukaryota > Viridiplantae > Streptophyta > Magnoliopsida > Asparagales > Iridaceae > Iris > Iris pallida. The sequence continues at coordinate 120,077 of JANAVB010003535.1, forward strand.
TTCCTACTAGTTTACACATAGGCTAAACTATAGGTCACTAGCTATACTCATATAACTCTCACACACACACACACACAAACCCACAAACACACACACACACACACACACAAACTCATATGTGGACTAATATGTGGTGTTGGTGGAATGAAACTGGGGGTGTTACAGGGCTGAAATATGGGGGTTATAGGACTGTCATATGGAGTGGTGTTAAGGATGTATCAAGGGGCTGATTTTGTGGCATGTACCTTGGCTGGTAGGTGGTGTTTTCTGGACTGAAATGGCAGTCCAAGGGACAGCCATGTAAAATGGTTTACATGGACTGAAATAGAGTGGGTTTAGGATAGCTACTAGAGCTATTTGCAGGGTGGTTTTGGGGCTAATACTGGACAGCAATATTGGGCAAAACTGGACTGTGGGGACAGTCCAAGTGACAGCCAACATAGGCTATGTTAGGACTGGTTTAGAGTGGACTGAAATGAAGCAATGGGACAGCATATAGGTGACAGTTGAAGGCTGTTTTTGTGGACTGAATGACAACATGTAGGCTATATTTTGGGACTGATTTCAAGGGCTTAACTGCCAAGTTATGGGACAGCAAAGTGGGGGGAAAAACTGGACTGAAATGGGAGAAATGTGGACTGTCATTGATAGCCACAAGAGGGAATTTCTGGACTGTTGGGACAGCCAACAAGTGGCTTGAACAGCTGTTGTTTTCAGGGCTCTTCCCTCCCCCTTTCACACCCACAACCACTCTCCACATCTCCCTATCACTCACTCTCAACCATATACCCAAACACAACACATACACACCTCTCTTCTACTCCAACACACACACCAATACACATACTCCTCTCCCACTGGCCGAACCCTGTGTGCCCCCCATACCAACACAATGTCACACCATAGAATATATACTTATATATATAAACCACCATAGATATATATATATACATATATATATATATAGAGAATGATATATATATAACCATATATATACACATATAGATATAGATAAAATGATACATTATGATACATAGGAAAAACTATTCCTAAACACATGGAAAATCTGGAATACATATTAGAATAACATCAAATCAATACACAAATGATTCTACAAGTGTCCAAATAGGGTTTTTCCCATTAGGACACGATCCTACTCATAGGACACCTCTACAAGTGTCCAAATGGACACGAAATAGACACCAATGGGCACAAAACCATGGGGGTCATTCCTATAGGTCAATACCATTCTAATGCATGAGAGAAATGAGGAAAGGAAGGGATTTATACCTCTCGGTGACTCGAATCGATCCCGATACGCCACCGACTCGTAGGAATCCCAAACGGACACGGACAAGCTCTGAATCCTCTCAAACTTGAGTAGCTCCCTCCTTGTCTAGAATGGAGAAGGAAGGAAGAAGATTGGGTGAGAAAATGGAAGGATTTGGTGGAGAAATTTCTAGGGTTTGTTCTCTAGAAAAATTGGGGAAGAACGAGAGAGAGAATGAAAGAATGGATAATGATGAGTGGAGGAGCCTATCCATACACCATGTGGCCGGCCAAAAATAGAGTCTTGTCCTATTAGGGAAAAGTCAAGAAAGCCCCTTTTCTAATTTATGGGTTAATACATTGGTAAGGGGTTAAGTCGGGGCTAGTTTGCTCATTCCAACTAACTCTAATCTAATTAATCTTAACCAAATAATTTAACCTAGTCACTAACTAAAATAACTAACATGTGGGCCATGGCTAACTAGTGTGTGGTCCCACTAGAGTCAAAACTACCCCGGGTCCCCGATACAAGTCGGAATGAGTTGAAATTCGAACCCGACTCAAATAACCCCAAAATAATACAATAAATAAATAAATATTTCCAAAATAATTTTAAAGTGGAAAATTACCAAAATACCCATGTTCATGAAAATTGGAGGTGACACGTAGGCACCAAATTGTCCGAGGCATCATAAGCCACGATCGACTTTAATATTATTTTGCAGCACGTAAAATAGTATATCTTTTTACTAGAACCTTAATCTTTCTCGTTTTGGTGCGAAACTTATATTTTCAGAGTAGATTACTCAAAATCGATACATTTTTCTTCTTGATCTTAGTGGATTGACATGCATTTAACTTGGCATCGTCGATTTGAATACGTTCGAGGCAAAGAAATTTTGTTTGCGGGACAGAGTAGAAAAGAAGGGGCCGAATTGCCCACCAAGTACTTTGATCGTGCCGACCGTCAAAGCGATTCGCAACGTTCAAGCTTTAGTTACACAAGCTCCTACAATGGCACAAATACTTAGTTAAAATTTTTCTTTATTCCTTCGCTTCGAAATTCGTAGATTGTATTTAGAAAACGAGGCGAAAACACTTTCATCAAACCCAAGCGGCAAAAGCTCCAAGAAAACTATACAGCAGTCCGGTCCCGTCGAAGGGACTCTTATATAGAGCTCACTCGCCGAGACGCAGTCCGCTGCATCTAGGACTTATTCCAACAAAAGTCGTTCCATTAGTTGGATCGATTCTCGTAACATTCGTCCAAATCGCTTTGATCGATGCCGTAAGGTGTTATCGTTTACCAAGCTCAGCGATCGAGTCAGATGGCCATCTAAGTTCTCGACCGATCTGACTCGGCGCAAGCATATTACGAAGTCCGTCGCCTATCGAAAGCGGGACACTACATGCAGCTGCACCCCCTCGGCACCATATGGCTGCGGCACTGAGCGGGATGGTCGTTGGGGGAATGGCCGTCGGGGGAGGGTGGGTGGGGGAAGTAGCAGCCGAGAGGAGGGTGATTTAGGAATTAAAAAAAAGTGGGTATCAAGTTAGTAATATAAGTTGAGATAGGGTATTAAGATACTACATATCAAAATTTAGGGTATCAAGTTAAAAAACAGTAATAATTAAGAGTATCAAGTTGCAATTTAGCCTATAGTTTTTACAAACTTCTTCCTTCACCATATAATTAGGATGAAATTTATCCCTTAAAATGAAAAATATATGTTCTTATTATTTGCATGAGTTTAATGTCAAGGTGTTGGGTGGGCCGGCCCAGGCCCAGGTCAAACCGGATTTGACTGGGCCCGGTTCGGGCCGGTCTCAGACTGTCAGCAAAAGCAGGTCGGGCCGGGCTAACCCGGAGGGGGGATGGATGGACCCAGCCCGAATTCGGTTCCGGAGCCCGATTTGGTCGGGCCGGGCTGAACCAGGCCTTTGTCTAGCCAGTTCAGCGGTGGACCGATCGACCCGGTTTGAGTAAGGAAAACCCAAAAAAAAAATATTTGCTTTCTAAAAAGAAAATTTAAATGACCATTTTTTTTTGAATGACCAGATAAAATAATACATAAACTGCGATTAATGATTAATACATAAACTACAATTAATGACTAATACAACATTACAAAGACTAATACAAGATTACTAGTACATAAACTGTGATTAATGGCTCATACAAGATTTTAGAAGTTGATAAATAATTTTAAATGTCGTCGTAGCTTCCCTATACCATGGCAATGGTCCCATTTTATTCGTTTACTACAATGCAAACATTTAACAAGAACTTTAGTGGAGTATCTTCTTTCGGTACCGCCACTTACACGACGCTCATCGTAAACTCCGCTAAAATGATGCCAAAATTTTGAATCTGATTCAAACTCTTCTTGCAATGCCGGTTGTGGTTGCGGTGCCGATTGCAGTGCAGGTTGCGGTTGCTGATCTTGCAGTTGCTGCGATAGTTGATCATTATCCGTGATATAAATCGTCTTTTCACACGAGTTTGTTTGTAAAAATTGTAAGATGAAAGAAATTGTGGTGTGATTAAGTTTGAAGATTTATGGCATATTTATAGATTTTTTTTTGGTGCAAAATGACATATTTTATCCCCAAAAAGAGTTGTTATAAGGATATTTTTGATCATTTTTAGCAAAATGACCAAAATATCCTTCCAACGGACTAAAAACAACAAATAAATTGGAGATAAAATAGTCATTTGGCATCATAACGTTCAAAAAAAAATAATAAAAAAAAAAACCGACCGAACCGGGCTAACCAGACCTGGACCGGCCCAGGCCGGGTTGACCCGATCGGGCTATGGGGTTTGACCAGCCCGGACCCGCGTTCAAACCGGGCCGGGTCGGTCCGGACTAGTGGGTCGGAGGGCATAACCCAACCCGGCCGACTTTGTGGGCAGGTCGGGCCGGTCCGAGTCGTTGATCGAACTCGGGCCGACCCGGACCAGATTTGACCGGACCAGGTCCGAGCCGAAAACCAGGCCGCCCGGCCCATTGAACACCTAGACTTTAATGTGACAGGTTGAGGCTTATAATGTTCGGACCAGAGTAAGTGCGCAGTGCACTGCAAAAGGCCGACAGTTGAAAGAAAATATTATTGCTCAAGACTCCAGAATTGACGTGAGAGGAAAGAGCATCTTTCCGTATCCTATGCAGCACAATTGGGGATCTTCTGATTGGAGCCATTATATCATATGCATCAGAAATAATATTTTTGACGGCACGCGTGTCCGTCTCGACGTGTCACACCACTCTCCATTAGCTCTTACTGTACCACAATGAACTCACCTCATGGTTTTTTCGGGCCGGTCCGGGCCGGCCCACGGTCCAAAGGCTGCGGGCCTGACCGGGTTCGGGCCGGTCCAGGACCGGCCCAGCGTTAATTACGGTCCGGGCTAAGCCCGGCCCGGTTTTGTAGCTCTGGACCCAGCCCGGCCCAGAGGACCGGACATTATAGGGTCGGGCCGGTCCGGGCTTGGACGGTTCGGGCCGGTTCGGGCCGGTTTAACCGGACCGGACCGGTTTTTTAATTTTTTTTTTTTTTTTTGCAGTTTTTTTTTTTCAGTTTTTGTTTTAAATTTGGTTTTTTAATTATTTTCTTTTGTATTTTAAATTTAAAAATTTGTATAGGATAAGTTAAAATTAAAAATATTTATACAAAATGTTTATACAATGTATATAGGATAAGTTAAAATTTTCTTTTTATACAAAATGTTTATAATGTTTATACAATGTATATTTTAAATTTTAAATGTTTAAAAATTTGTATTTTAAATTTAAAAATTTGTATAGGATAAAATGTTTATAAAATGTTTATATTTTAAAAATTTGTATTTTAAATTTATATTTTCTTTTTTAATTTATAACTTAAATGTTTATAAAATGTTTATACAAAATATTTATAAAATGTTTATAATTTTATGTTTATAAAATGTTTATAATTTGTATACAAATAAATAGAAATGTTTACAATTTGTATACAAATAAATAGAAATGTTTATAATTTTATGTTTATAAAATGTTTATAATTTGTATACAAATAAATAGAAATGTTTATAATTTGTATACAAATAAATAGAAATGTTTATAATTTTATGTTTATAAAATGTTTATAATTTGTATACAAATAAATAGAAATGTTTATAATTTTTATACAAACAAATATATAGAAATGTTTATAAAAATTTATAAAAAGGACCAAAATACCCCTCCCAACGTTTTAATAACGGCTATATGGGAGGGGTATTTTGGTAAAAGAACCCCCCCCCCCCCCCCCCCCCCCCCCCCCCCAAACGGTCAAAAATTTGAAAAAAAAAAAAAAAAAAAAAAAAAAAACAACTTCCCAACGGTCGGCTCAGGTTGGACCGGTCCCAGCGGGCCGGGCCGGGCCGGTCCAACCGGGCCGGGCCGGTCCAACCGGGCCGGGCCTACTTTTAAAAAAAAAAAAAAAAAAAAAATTTTGGTCGGTCCGGGCCGGGCCGGGCTCGGGCTGTGGGGGGGGGGGCCCGACCCGAACCGTTACTGCGTGGGGGGCCGGGCCGGTTCGGGCCCAAGACGGGCCGGTCCGGGCTTATAGGGGGGCGGGCCGGTCCGGTCCACGGGCGGGCCCGGGCCGAACCGGCCCAGTTAACACCTTGAAACTCACCTCTAAAATTCTGCAGCCTATTTTCAATGAAAGGACGACACATGGTCCACGAACCATAACCGTGATCCAAACTCATGGACAATGTTGCATTGTCCTATATTGATTCATGTTGGGAAACGCACATGAAAGATGTGGACTCAGGAACCACCAAACTGCCAGAGAGCTTGGCCATGCCTGTTCTTGCTACGTGGAAGTTTGCTTGCAAGTCAAATATATATATATATATAACATGTACTAATACTATACAATATATAATATACGTATGAAAAAGATTAATTTTTCGTGAAGAAAAGGCTCGGTCGAGAGGTCCAGTGCAACCAACAGGATTTAGATGCAAGATGATTTACGAGAACGACGGAACATGGTTTTAATTTACCTCAGACTAAACTTAAAATATTCTGAATTTTGTTAACACAAAAATTATTTATTTGATAAGTTAAACTTCACAATGTCTTTGAATGTTAGTTTATAACATTTTTTACATTATTGGAAGTTGTAAAAAATATTTGATAAAAGTTGTCTTGGAAGTTGTAAAAAATTATTGGAAGTTGTAAAAATCATCTCCTCCAATAATTTTTGTAGAAGAGTAAATGTTAGTTTATAACAACTTTTACTCTCGTAAATCATCTCCTCCAATAATTTTTTACAACTTCCAAGACAACTTTTACTCTTCTACTTCTTTTTATAAATATTTTTATTCACAAATGATGATGTGGACACAAAGACATTGTGAAGTGCATTGTCTAGATCTAGACAACCAACTTCACATTGTCTTTGCCATGTCATTGCCATGTCAACTCCACATTTTTTTCACATTTGCATTGGAGAAGTACTTTTGGAAAAAATGGTTGTCATTCCTATGTGGCAACCATTTTTTTCAAACTCACAATAGGGTTGGAGATGCTCTTAGTTTCTTTAGAATGTCATTACATATCGAATTGGCATGATGGGTTAAGTATATATATGAAATAATGTTCACAAAGTTATTTATTTAACAATAAATTAAACAATGTATAATGTTAGCGATCTGTTGTACTGCGTATATAGTATTATTATTATTTTACATATAGGCTATAGCCCACCTTAACTATAGCTCAGTCCATGGTTGTAGACTTTAGAGGTGATTGTTCGGTTTATTCGATTTCAACCGAATCAAAATAGCCAAAAATCGAATAAAAAAAAATTCTAAAAATTAAAAATCGAATCGAAGTTACCCAAAACCGAACGGAACTGAATAACGATTCGGTTTATTCTGTTTGTTCCGTTGGACTATTTCTATTGTATAATATGTAGGAAAAACATATAGGCTATAGTCCAGCTTAACTATAGCTCAGTCCATGGTTGTAGACTTTAGGGGTGATTGTTCGGTTTATTCGGTTTCAACCGAATCAAAATAGCCAAAAATCGAATAAAAAGAAATTCTAAATATTAAAAATCGAATCGAAGTTATCCAAAGCCGAACGGAACTGAATAACGATTCGGTTTATTCTGTTTGGTCCGTTGGACTATTTCTATTGTATAATATGTAGGAAAAACATATAGGCCACCTTAACTATAGCTCAGTCCATGGTTGTAGACTTTAGGGGTGATTGTTCGGTTTATTCTGTTTGTTCCGTTGTACTATTTCTATTGTATAATATGTAGGAAAAATACTTTATGTACCTCCAAAATTCTATCCCTCCATGTCCCTCCATCACATGGTCCTCTCATATTCGCTCATGTCTTCCTCTAATCTCTCCCCCATTTGTTTTGGTCAATAAGCGAGTGCCATGTGGCGGAGGGATATGGAGAGATGAAATTTTTGGAGGTAAATATAGCATCACTCAATATGTAGGATCCAAAGTTGAAATCGTATTTAAATGATATTAAAAATTATAACTTTATACACGTATTTCTTGTATTTGCGTCAAAAGTTAAACTAGTTGTTAAATTAAAAAAATTTTGCTTCAAAACACATAAATATAATTGTTATTTTCAAAATATATATACACATTTTAATTACAATATATACATATAATTGAGGGTATTAAATAATTGTAGAAGTCTTATTCTTTTTGGTTTTGGACCAAAATTTTAGTCTTTTTCAAATCGAACCGATTTTTTTTTAAATCGAACCGAATTCTTTAATCGATTCGCTTTGGTTCGGTTTAAATCCAAATAATGCTGGGACTGTCAAAAATAACATCAAATGTTAAAGGTCACCCCCTCTTAACTAAGGGCAACCCTCCTACTAAGGACAACCATTACTTACTATTATTTTTACTAAGAGCAACCTAAATTGAACAAGTTTACTGAGGTCCACCAAGAGGGGAAAAAAAAAAAAGAAAACAATAAGAAAAAAAGAAAACAAAAAAAATCCAAAAATCCTCCCCTTTCCCTCTCGTTCGTCCTGAACCCCCCCCCCCCTCACCTCTCCCTCCCCCCCCCCCCCCCCGGCAGTCTTATCTTTGTTTGTTGCAGGACTAAAGTTGATCACCTGTCTAACGGATAATGCATAATATGATCAACAATTATAAGATGGAGGACTGCAGCCAAACGCTGCAGTTCTGCTTTCACTTTGGACTACAGGCAAGTCCTGCAGTCACTGTAAGTTGAAAGTTTTAAACAAAAAGAGAAAATCTTCTGTCAATCGAGAACTGCAGGCAAGCGTTGCAGTCCTGTCTTCACTTTGGACTGCAAGCAAGCCCTACAGTCCTATCTTTGTACAGGCGTACGAAATCTCGAAAATTTATATTTCATGTACTTACCGAGGATGGTTCACACGTAATTATTGGTTCTTGGGGACCAATAATGGAATTGGATGACCGAATCTCTTCTTCAAAAATATTTTGCTCCATAATTCTAAACAAAGATTGAGTGTCAACAAAATAACCTAATTAAAAAAACAAAATAAAAAAAGAGATAAAGAATCACCGAAGATAGAGAACACCAATAGAAATGGGGACAACAACCATGGAGGTGGGGACACCAATGGAGGGGGTGGGGACAACAATGGAGATGGGGATTGAGAAAAGTGGTTTGGGGATTGAGAAAAGAGGAAGAAGACAAAGGAAGAAGAAAGGCAAACTTGTAATTTTTGTTACATTCTAACTTGGTGGCCCTTAGGGTCTGCTTGCATTGAGGTGAAAAAAAATATGCAGTTAAGTGGAGTTAAATGAGAGGGAGTTAAGTGATGGGGAGTAGAGTCAATACATAGAACCTTGTTTGGATTGGAGGGAGAGTTAAGTGGGGGTTATTTAATAACTCTTGCTTGGATTGGAGGTTTTGAGTGAGAGGAAGATTAATAAAATTATGATAGTTACCAAAATAACCTTATTACATATGTCATAAAATTAAGTTGATTGAAATCCTAATTAGAACTTGTCAAAGTATCTTCGTAAATTAGAAACGTACGAAGCAACATGTTGAAAATAAGAAAAAAAAAATGGGAAGAAAATTATTATATTTTATAGAACAAATAAGGGGTATTAATGACTTTTTAAACAAAATTTTTCAATCTCCCTCGTTAATCCTCCGATTTTGGGGTTAAAAAAATAGACAAAAGTGGGTGAAATAAATCCTCACTTAACCCTCTATAAGCCTCTCTTCTAAACCTCCACCCTCAAACCAAGTATGGTTTATTTCTTCCTCACTTAACTTTCTCTCACTTAACACTCTTATCTCTCAATCCAAGCAGATCCGTAGTGTTTTCAAAATAGCAAATTTGTAAATTTTTTAAAAATTTTAAATTGGTAACCTTTAAGAAAAAGAGGACGGCCTTTAATATTTGCCAAAATAACCAGCAGGTTAGGTCCTACGTACTCCATTAACCTTGCATGTGGAGAGTATTGTGTGCCCATAAACTTCATTGCGGCACGTACATGACCTGACCATATGGGACCCCAATAATGCTAAGTTTACTATCAAATTCTTACAACCTTTTTACAACCTCACTCACCAACCCCTTACATATGGGTCCCACCGGATCCCACCACCCCTCACACCACCCCTGCTACATGGACTCCATCCGACTCCACCACTTACTCCTTTCCTCCAATTGAAATCCAACACGTGGCGGGAGTAAAGAGGTTGTAAGAATTTGGTTGTAGGCATAGCATTTGGCCATCGAGTGTTGCTCTGTCCTTATTTCTTCTTGGAGACAGTATCGTAGTGGACAGCATGAGTACTTAAAAGGGACCATGCTAGATTGTCCATTGCCTGCGGATTGTGTCCGTCAGCATAATCGTAGGTCACGTGACGCGACGGTATTTTATTAACTTTTTTATCTGAGCTTTAAAAAAAAGTAGAGTAATCGATAACAGAAAGGACTAATAGTTGACTGTGTGATCCTACAGTTATATTTGCGTTTACAAATTGAGAACAAACTATAATTTCCGTACTTAAAAGAGCTGCAAACAGCTAGCGGAAGACAAGAGTACTGCAATCCCCCTGATCGATCGGCAGTAGCTTAACTAGTCAAGACAGTATTGATTGGTCGCAGAACGTCTGACTGTCGTTTTGTTTATTTAGGAGACAGCCTGACACTTGGACAATCAATTGTATTTCCGATGTGCTATAACTGACGATGAGGGTTTTCACTCGTTATTAAGACTCATTTTATAGCATATATTCTTAAGGGGACGTTTGGTTCAAGTTTTTAAACTTAGGAATAGGATTTGAATTTCTTATTCATGTCTGGTATGCTTAGAGCGTCTCCAACCCTATTGTGACTTTAGAAAAAAGTTAATGCCACATAGGAATGACAAAATTTTATTCAAAAGTTCTTCTCCAATGCATTTGTCAAGTCAATTGTGAAGCTTATGTGACAAAAATTAAAGAAGACATTGTGAAGTTGATTGTCTTGTTCTAGACAATGCACTTGATAATGTCTTCTCTTCCATGTCATCAATTATGAATAAAAAATATTAGAAAAAAGAAAGAAGAGTAGTTGTCTTAAAAGTTGTCTTGGAAGTTGAAAAAAATATTTTTTATTGTCTTCTCAATACTTTTGCATTGGAGAGAGTTTTTCTATCTCATTGTCTTTTAAGATATAATTTTGCCACATAAATAAGACATTGTCTTGTGGCTCATGCTACATAGGAGCCACCTAAGACTCACAACACTTAACAAGACAATAGGGTTGGAGATGCTCTTAGGATTGGAAATGAGGAGGGAATAGGAGGGGGTTATGTGGGAAAGCTATTCCCAAGCCCCCCATTGGGAATAGATTTGCTTTCCTAGGAATGATGTTTGACTATTTTGTTTGGACGGTTATACCCTCTCTTTATTTTCAAATTTTTAACTCATATCCCAAACATGTGAATCATCATGAAATTAGTGAAAGGGTATTAAAGTAAAACTAAATAAATTAAGATTCATATCCATGTGTGAACCAAACATGAAAATAATTTTTTTTTAAATTTTGAACTACCTATTCCCAACCTAACCAAACATGAGTATGGGAATGTTGTATTCCTTTCCCATGGGAAAGGAATTGAAAATCTATTCCTAGGAATCCAAAAACATGATCCAAACAAGCCCTAAGGGTTGTTTAGTTTTAGTGTCTTATATAATATTAAATTTTTATATTTGGTCTTTGTTAATATAGAATTTGATTTTTGTTCTAATAGTTGGCTTGAGTTGTCGTCTATAATGAAGATCTAAACGTAAAGTTTGAACATATGAGATCATAAATCTAAATCAACATATGCGAGAGTTATATGACTTGGGTTATTTAGTCTTATATGGTAAAAAAATATTATATGATTTTGATTATTTAGTTTTACACATGATAAGGGTTATGTGACTTAGGTTATTTGGTTTGTTCATAATCAATTGGGAGTGGAACTTTGACGCTATTGTTTGCTTCCATCCTGATTTCGACATCCACACAACTATTTTGGCGAAAAATTATCGACTTCATGGACATCGTGTATCGGCAGATGTATCTCGTTCCGATCGCATTGTTTAATGCTTACAACTCAAGAGTCTCGGATCAGAGTCGTGACTATTGAGATCAGGATAGAAACATATATACAACAATGTCAAAAGTCTCATCCTCGATTGGTGATCAAAAAATTTATTCAAGTCACACAACTCTCGCATAACTTTTCTTAATTAGTTTTAGGATCTTCTATAATATTTAATATATATATTTATGTTCTTATTTTGGAAGATCAATCTAATTAGTCAATCATTAGAACGAAATTCAAACCTTCTTCTTCTGAACAATATAAAAATCAAAACCAAATTTTTTAATGTTATATGAGACTCTAAAACTACATAACCTTATTCCTAATTGGATTAAGTTTTGTTGTTCATTGAAATGAGAGGATGTACTCTCATGGCCAGGAATGTACCACATAGAAACTGCACAAGAAGTGCATAACGTCGCATAAGATGTACCGCATAAAAACCGCACAACCTCTTATGATCGATCTATGTGGGAAAAAAAAAATCTATGTGGAAACTAAGCACTCAAGAACCAAATATTATTACAAATTACGTTGCTATTTGGAACGTTCTTTGAACATCACCGTCACTAGTTCACACCACGACCCTGTCAGAGTTTTAAGAGGGTGGACTCCAGTGCTAACAAAGAAGCAATGAACCGCTACCACATAGGCGTGGTCAAGTGACGGGATACGTCCTTTGGACGGACCAAATATCATTTTGGTTATTACAATGGTCTCTCTCTAATTACATATTACATGACAAATTCAAAGATGACACAACACACTCAAAACACATCTGAAAGAAGCCAACTGGCCATATACTCCACCTGGTGTTGATCACATCCTTCCTCCATCCCTTCAACTTGCAGCTCCATACTACTATCCTCAACGTCCCAAAGCCACCGCCACAAGTCCCCCAACTCGTCGGCCTCCGTCCCCCCGCCCTCCAATTCCCGGTCCAACAACATCTCGTTCTTCTCGGCACGGGACGCGTTCTCGGCAAGGGAGGACACAGCACCGTCGACGTTCATTGCAAGGGCGGTCCCGTCTGGCTCGACTCTCTCCCCGATGGCGGCACGATCATAATTCTCAATCTGAGGCTCACCACGGGCCACCGCGGCGCTCGGTGCTTCAACCCCCATGTCACTCTCAAATAATTCTTGATCGAGATCGTCGAGCGTTATGCCGCTAATTCCGTGGATTGGGTCTAGACTCAACGATGACAACCCGTCGTCGTCGTTGCAGTTTTCTTCCTTGTCATGCTTGGCCGTTGTTCGGCTAGTGACCGCGAGATTCTTCTTCATGGCCCGCCGGCTGGTCTTGCCGCCCCGCCGCCTGCCCGTGCTGCAGAGGAGCCTGTCGAGGAGGACAGTGGTGGTGGTCTCTCCGTCGCTGCCCACCTTGCGGAGGCTGTGCACCCTCCGGCTGAGGTGGGAGTTCCAGTAGTTCTTGATCTCGTTGTCCGTTCTCCCGGGCAGATGTCCGGCAATTAGAGACCACCTGCGCCAAATTATTCAACTTGATCAACATGGGCACATGAGACGCAATATAGGACAGAGAACCAAGGACCGAGGCCAGATTTTAGTTTTACCGGACTGAACTTAAAATGTCCTTTTTTTTTTTTTTTTTTTTTTAAACAAAGTAAATTTGTGTGAATACCATCATGCCTTATATCTCACCGTGTCCATGCCATACTATGTGGCTGGTCAACTAAAATTGTGTCCAACATACTAAAATAAAGAATCTGACAAAAATATATTTAGTTTACCAAGTAAACTCTTTTGGGCATAAATTCTAGTGCTACTATGTAGCCCGTCCTTTGGGCGTGACCGCACTGGCCCGCGGCCATGTGGCAGTCAGCCATTGGCTCCTTGGCCGTGGGTGGGCCCAAGCAAGCAGGGGGCAGTGGTTTGCTGCCACGTCGCTGCGGACCATTGCGGTCACCCCTTGTGCGAGCCAAATATGCTTTTTTTTAAATTCGAACAGTAAGTGCCTTTAGTATCTTCTTTCACCATTAACAGCGAATTCGCGATGTGGCAGAACTCGCTGAGGTGCGAGGGTTCGGACGACAAGGAAAGCGCAGGCGACGAGACTTAATAGTGTTGTTGTAACTTCTCCTTCGACTGTTGTTGTAGTCCGACAACGATAGTGCGGTTTCGATTATGACGGAGGTTATCGGTTGAGAAGCAGAGAATATGATACAAGGTGAGTTATATATATATATATATATATATATATATAGAGAGAGAGAGAGAGAGAGAGAGAGAGAGAGATCAAGTGTTCGGGGAGAGAGGATGATAGAAAGGAGGGGCTCGATGGCGGAATTTTGGAAAAATAACCCATTGTAGTGTACATTACTTTGCACTATACAAGACACGCGGGATAGTGGGAGAGAGAGATATATGAGCTAGGCATTGCAAAATGAACTGGGCTGTGGACGTGTGAGCTGCTGTGAACTGAAATTTTTGATGGAAACTAGATGTAGATGACATGTATAGAAAAAAAAAAGTTAGGTGTGATGGAGCCCACTCCAGCCCACCAGTGACTTCGCCCTTGACTATAACCACTTGTAAGTCGGTGGTGTCATTGGACTTAATTTTTTTTTTATTCTTATACATCTAGCCGATATGTATATCGTACAAACTTTCTCCTCAAAAATCCATAAAAGCATTTTTCAAACTAACTTAACTATATTTTGCTAGGAAGAAAAGAGAGTATTGGAACAAATATTGGAACAAGAAAGTTCGACTCACTGTATTGAAAGAAACGTATAATATTAAGTGATAAAGAGCAGACAAGACTCCCACTTATTTATACGTTTCCAAGGGCTTAAAAAAGTTTACAACCCCTAAATATTTAGTTATACGAAGGACTTCAAAACTTCTAGAAAGACAAGAAAACTTCATGGCATTTCAAGAACTCGACCACACTTTAAAAATTTCCAATCCTAATTGGTGAGGGGAAAATCATGTATTTGACAAGTAATTACTCATAAATTTTATCATGCACGGTACGTACAACCTCTAGATCTTTAGTCCCCTGTACTGCTTCATCGTCTCGGTTCTCATACTAATAACTAGCTCAACAAATTTAAGTTAGGTGTCAACATTCAAGGCTGTGTTAGTATAGCAATCACCCGAACAAAACTCATATTATACGCAAATTTTTTCGTATCTTTCAAAAACGTATAATACTTGCGTACTTTTGACAGATTCATATTAGTACGTAAATTTTACGCATGTGAAATTTTAAACGTGTTCTGTATAAATTATTGAAAAAATTTGTACAAAAAATATGGTGGAAACATATTTAATTAATCAAATTTGACAACATATCTAAGAATGTGAAGTTTCTAACTTCAATATTTCCATTTTTCGAATATTTGACCGAATTTGTGAGCGTACTTTATTTGCTGAGCCGATTTATACTCGTATTTTTGCCGTCTTGAATTTTTTCTGTCTGCCGAATTGCTAACAAAGGGTGGGACTCAGGTTTGGGCATCCAATTAGTTGGCAGGGACCAAAGTAAGATCTCCTTTTCCGACCATGCTTTGTTAATTTTGTGAGGGGATCTTGTGATTCCAATAAATGAGATCTTAATATCTTGTGAATTAATCATAAGGATGATACGGGATCTTTGATGCATGTTGGAAACTCTCATAGTTGGTTCGTGAAATCAGAGTTTGAAAAAAAAAAAAAAAAAAATCCTTTATGTATTTGAATGTCAAAGAAAATGAGTAGAAAAAAAAAATCATAAAAAAAGAAAATAGAAGAAAAAAATGGTTCTCCCACAAAATCAAGCACTCACTTTTTCTATTCACATTTTTTTTTTCCAATTTTCTTAACATTTTCAAACAAAATAAAAGTTAATTAGAATTACAATTTTTTAAAGGAAAAGAAAGAGCTAAGAATTGATTTCCTACCCTTCCCGCGAAACAAACTATGAAGGAAATGATAAGGAAAGGAAAATAATTATCAAAAAAAAAAAAAATGGTCAACCACTCACACATCCATGGATTCACTTTTCCATTACAATTATTCACTCTCCCAAATATTATGGATCTTACCAAATACAGAAGAAAAAAAATTGTATTTTTCCAAAAAAGAAAAGAACACATAATTGATCTCATTTTTCTTTTCTTTCCGCCTAGTTTGTTTCGGGAAAATGAATGGAAAGTATTTCTTTGCACTTGTAAAATTGTGAATTCTTTTTAATTTTTGTTCGAATGCATTTTTTTAGCAGAAAATTGGGAGAAAAAGTAGGAGGAGAGTGAAAAGTTATTGAAAGATGAGATGGAGACTTAAATTTTGACAGGGATTTGTATATTGAATCTATACAATCGGTATTCTAAATAATCTACTGATAGTTATAGGTGTTCAAAATATTATTGCTTTAGATGGTTGTCATTTATTGTAATAATAATTAATTATCTATACTACTATATAAGGAAAGTTAGCTTTACCATTTTTTTTTTTACTTCCACATGACATATGTTCTTATCCAACTTTATTAATTAAATTTTTTTATTAAATTTAATGAGAACAATTAGATAATTATGTATACAACAAATTTTTAAAAATATAGGTATTATAATTTTTTTTTCTCTTCCCAAATACCCAAAAAATTAAAAATAAAAAGAGATTAAGATACGTGCATATATGCTTGTATGTATATAACAGTCCTGTTAGAATCGTGTATGCGAAATCGAGGACACGTGACGGTCCCCCATAGATATGGGCTCGGACAAAGACGTTAGCGAAGGTTCAAGTTTTGTGAATTTTATTTCGGATCAATGAAAGACCGTCGCGTGTCCTCGATTTCGCATGTACTATTTTCCCATCTAGAAATTATTATGTATCCAAATTAGGAATAAATAACAACCACGATTGAGCCACATTTCCAGGATCGAGCCACCATTCCATGAATACATAACAACCGTTCCTTTGAGACACCATTCCAGGACCATTAGACCATTACCATTAATGGTGTGTATGCCGTGGGGGTGCCTAGTCCTCTTACGGAGCCTGTCACTATTGGATTGATTCAGACCCAGCTCACAGAAAGACAAACATTCATTGAAGTAGAGAGAGAGACTGATAGCTGGTAGCAGTTGGAGATGTTTTACTAAGTTACTCCATACACGCAAACGACAAAAGTGGGAGAGTGACCCACAGTACAAATGCAACCACACTTTAGTTGGTGTTTTTCGGTCTCTGTACTTTTGGTGGACCTCTCTTGGCCCACATATATTTTGTAGACGGATTGGAGTTTTTCCAACAGCCAATGGAGCTTTTTCGCTTCCTTTTACAGTATTTATATATATTTTTCTTTTTGTTTTAAAAAAAAGACTTTACATTTTAAAAAAAAAGTAATTATCAAAATAAAATTTTATAATGTTTACCAATTTTTAAAATCAGTTATTAAAACTATGGGTAATTTAGTTTTAGGGTGAATATTAGAGTTCGATGTTAGAATTTGGGTCTACAAATAACAGTTCATCAGCCTACGTGAACTGATTTCGAAATCCAAACGCTAAGAACGATCAATTTCGAGACCCAAGTCCTAATATCCAAGTATATGTGACACACTAAAACTAAATATCCCTAAAATTATCCTTAATTATAAGAAAAACTATAATTTTTATTTTTTTAAAAACTGAAAATTGAGATTAATTTTGGTGATCCATATTGAAAATTAGAAAATATTGTAGAAGTCTCATTCGCAATTACAATTTCCTAAAAGTATTGTGCTCAAAGCTTAATATTCATATATATTTTTTCCGATGAACAATAGTATAATCAATAAAAAATTCAAAATAATAAAATATAATACCAAAAATAATATATGTCATAATGAATTAATAAAAGTAAATACGTTATAAACCAAAAAATAAAGTCCCAAATATCTAGATTCAAAAATAAAGTTATAATTATGTTGTTCAATTACCTCCAAGAAACAGAAGGAGAAGATTGACAAAGACGGAAAGGTATAGGAGATTGAGAACGATGAAGAGGATTTTGACATCGACTACACCAAATTTTTTTTTACTCTGACTAAATGACTTGGTATTATTACAGTATATGATGTTTAGATATCGTATCACAAAAAAAATGCCGCAGAGGAAAAGGTTAAAATAAATTAATTAGACTTTAATTCATAATTGGACTTATATATATTAAATAATATTAAAAAAATAATGTCATCTAAAATTTTGGTGAGACAAGTGTTTTATGAACCTCATATCACTAGTCCGGACTTGACTCTAAGAGCATCTTCAACCCTATTGTCTTATTTTATGTTGTGAATCCTATGTGGCATGAGGCACACGACAATATCTTTCCTATGTGGCTAGATGATATTCACACAAGACAATGAGATAAAAATGTGTTCTCCGATGCAAAAGTTTGAGAAGATAATAAAATTACTTTTTTTTCAACTTCCAAGACAACGTTTTCCCTTTTTTTTTATATATATTTTTATTCATAATTGATGATGTGGACATAAAGTCATTATGAGTGCATTGTCTAGATCTAGACAACCAACTTCGCATTCTCCTTGTCATGTCATTGCCATGTCAACTTCACCATTTATTTCACATCATTCCTATGTGGCAACTATTTTTTTGAAACTCACAATAGGATTGGAGTTGCTCTTACAAAGTACATAACAATTAGAAATTGAAAGAGGGTGATCGAGCTAGTAAAAAAATAAAGACAGCGCATTCAAAAATTATATACAATATAGCATCCACAAAGTCGACCACGTACGGAAAAGAAATAGAAAGAGTAAGCAGAATGGAAGAAAAAGGAGTACGTACTCAATCAGAAGCAGCAGCACTTTGCTATAATATAGAGAATCTAAACTGTTTGTGGAATAAAATATGCCTAAAGTGCATGTATGCATGCATGCATGCACGCACGTATGTCCAGAATCAATGTAATGTAGTGATCGTCACCTGTTTTGAAAAGTAGAATGTAGCTTGATGATAATCTCCTCCTCCTCCTGAGAGATGTTTCCCCTCTTGAGGTCGGCTCTCAAGTAGTTCATCCATCTCAGCCTGCAGCTCTTCCCGCACCTCAACAAACCTAAAATTCAAAAAACCAACAAATATATAGTCCTACTTTAATTATGGAATATTAGTGTCATTTCGTTTGGAGGAATGCAAGTGTGACACTCAATGATTAACAATGCTGGTTGTCGAACCAAGGAAAAGACCGTGTGCGTTAGACCGTGCTGATGTGATGGCCCTCCTTTGGCTCATGTTATCTCCGGTGTAATTCGGTGCTAGCATGAGTGGCCCAGAAACTTAGGACGTAACATCAACACGGTCTGACGTGTACGGTTCTCCTCTCGGTTCGCCGGCCAGCCATTTCCCATTGGTTGTACTGGCCTGCGTTCTTTGGCAGAGATCTCCAAGAGCCTTCGCCATGGGCCATAATGTACTTGGCCAGCTTATCGTCTTCCTCCGCTGTCCACCTGCCTCTGTTCAGCCCAACCTTTTCACAGCAAGGAGCTCTTCCCATTTAGGAAGAAGAAGAAGAAGAAGAAGAAGAAGAAGAAGAAGGAGGAGGTTTCTGTAGGCTAGTGGTGGATTGTGTGGAGTCGCGGCCGAGATGTGAAACTTTATAGAGAGAGAGTCGAGCGAGGAAAGTAAAGTTTTGGTGTACCGTGTTGACACGTGAGGAGATGGCGTGGCCGCCGGTGGACTAGTGAGTAGTAGAAGCATGACGGGGCTTTTGCAAGTGGAGCGGAACACGTGAGCAGATGCATGGCGTACGTACGTGGCCAGTAGACCAGTGAGTACAACCTTCACCGGCTTGCAATTCACCACGTTCCTGTGCTCGGATGAAATGCTCCTTTAGGCATCGTTTGGTTCGCGGAATGGAAGGGAAAGAAAATCAATTCTTTGTCATTTTTTTTTCTTTGGGAAACTTTAATTCTTATTGATTTTTCTTTTTCGATGTTTGGCAATGCCAAAAAATTTGGAAAGGAAAGTGAATATTTCAATGTGAAAAAGTGATTCCTTTCTTGGATGGATGGAATCACTTTTTTTCTAATTTTCCTTCCATTGGAAATCACTTTCCTTTCCTCCTCAATTCCTTAGGCACCCAAACATAGAAAAATAATTACTTTCCTTTTCCAACCGGAAGATTCTGCGAACCAAACCAGGCCTATAGTAATAATAACAATGACTAACTTAACATGGAAATGAAAAGTAAGTAAGCATGTCACACACATACATACACCCACATCATGGTGTTATTCGGTCCGGGCCGGGCCGGCCCGCGGCCCAGAAAATTCGGGCTCGCCGGGCTTGGGCCGGGCCCAGCCCAGACCGGGCGTGAAGACGGGCCCGGCCCGGCCCGGCCCGGTTGGAATTTTGCAAACCCAGTCCGGTCCAGTGGCCCGGGCGCTGGACGGGTCGGGCCTAAGCGGGCTCAGGCCGGGCCTGAGCGGGCCGAATTTTGGCTGTTTTTTTATTTTATTTTTTCCATTTTTATCATCTTAACCTATTATATAAGCTAATGTAGTTTTTGAACACCCAACTAATAAGAGAAATTGGTTATAGCAGTGGGTTTAAAGTTCCAGTCCGGTAGGTCTTGGGTTCGAATCTTGCAACATACAAATATTTTTTCTAAAAAAAAAAAAGTTTCTTTACGGGCCGGGCCGGGCTCGGGCTGGGGTGGGGGAGGCCCGACCCGACCCGTTGGGGGGTGGGGGGCCGGGCCGGTTCGGACCTCGGACGGGCCGGGCCGGGCTGATTTGACCGCGGGCCGGTCCGGACCTGGGCCGGGTACCGGGCTAACCGGCCCACCCTACACCATGACACCCAAAAAAGAAGAAAAAGAAAAAAGGACAGCACATGTATGGTGTGCTTCCGAAGTGGACCATGATAGCGACTAGTTGGAACCGCCCCAAAAGGTGTGTCGCGGTTGTAAATGTAAATGTTCGAGACCCATTCATTTCGGCTCGGGTTATCCATGGGCCTTGTTTGGTTCGCAGAATCAACAGGTTAGAAATTTTTTTTTTTTTTACTACTTTTCAATGTTTAAAAGTCAAAAAATTTGAGGAGAAAACAAAAATGATTATCAATAGAAGAAAATATTAGAAAAGAAAATAATTACATCCATATAAGCAAAGAATAATTTTTCACATTAATGTTTCTTTTTTTTCATTTTTCTTGACATTTTCAAACATCGAAAAATAAAATCATTAAAAATTATAAGTTTTCAAAGGAATAAAAATACCAAAAAATTTATTTCTTTTCCATTCCTTTCCGCGGACCAAACGAGGCCATACTTGAGGGTCAGCTTTCCGTTTATAAATAGTCAAAACTGGATAAACCAAACATATAAACTTCAAACCAAAATTGAAATTAGCCAAATCGAAATTAGAGCATCTCCAGTCCTACTGTGAGTATAGAAAAAATAGTTGCCACTTAGAAATAACAAGCTTTTATTTTAAATTTTTTTCTCAAATGTAAATGTAAAATTAATCATGAAGTTGACATTACAATGACATGAGAAGGATAATGTGAAGCTGGTTGTCTAGATCTAGTCACAATGACTTTGTCTCCACATCATCAATTATGAATAGAAATATTTATAAAAAAATGAAGAAGTGGAGGAGTTATCTTGAAAGTTGGAAAAAATACTTTTTATTGCCTTCTCAATACTTCGGTATTGGAGAACACTTTTCTATCTCATTGTCTTGTGTGAATATCATTTTGTCACATAGGAAAAACATTATCTTGTGTCTCATGCCACATAAGAATCACAATAGAAAATAAAACAAGACAATAGGGTTGGAGATGCTCTTAGTAGGGGTGAGCATCGGTTCGGTTCGATTCAAACCGATTCGAATATGTGAAAACCGAAATAACCGTAAACCGTATTTTTCAAAACCGAAAATCGAACCGTTTTTATAAAAACCGAACAAAAACCGAACCGAATTAATTCGGTTCGGTTTTCGGTCGGTTCGATTTCATGGACTAATGTGCATGACCTTCAAGTTTTTAGCAAAATGGGCCTATTTAAATAACAAAATTTAAAAAAATATATGACATTATTGTATTTATGAATTGTTATATTACATAGAGTGAAAGATATTAGTATATATAGATTGATGGTAGATAGAGAGTGCTCAAAGAAGCACCGACATAGAATAGGAGAAGAGAGTGCGCTCAGTTAGGGGTTAATAAACATTAGTATATGTACATTGTGGGTAGTTTGATAAATTACTAAATCTAAATCGGTTTTCGGTTCGGTTCGATTTTTCGGATGAAGAACCGAAAATCGAACCGTTATTTCAAATTTTTAAATTTTCAAACTGTAAACCGAACCGATAACCGAAAAATCGAACCGTTTGTCATATTTCGGTTCGATTCGGTTCGGTTCTCAGTTTTCAACCGTTATATGCTCACCCCTGGCTCTTAGTCCCGGATGATATTTTTCATGTATGCTGCTATGTTACCCGTCCCTACGGGTGACCGCATTGGTCCGCAGCCACTCACATCTGGTGTGGGGTAGGTCACTGCTAACGAAGGAGCCAATAATTTACTGTCATGCTGATACGGATTATCATTATCACTTTTCGGGACGGACAATTTTTTTTTTTTTTTACTGTATCTTATCATATCCAAGTATGCACCTCTTAGTTCAATCTTAAGTTGGTCCATGTTCTCGTGTATATGGGTTTAGTATAGTGTATAGTTGGTCATTAGTTTATATAGTATCTAACCTTACTTATTAGCAGCTGCGGATCCACATGCATAGGACTGGGAGGCCACGCCCTAGTGAGAAAAATAAAGAATTTGTTTTTGTTATATACATTTACTCTAAATTTATTGGCTAGATTTTAAAAGGATAATTCTAAGGACACTTCCAAATTTATTTGGGGCTAGTCCTTACCCTTGTTAGCAATCATCCGAATAAAACGTGTATTATTCGCAAATTTTTTCGTATCTTACATAAACGTATAATACTTACGTACTTTTAAAATTTTTGGATTTGTACATGAATTTTAAGCATGTGGCGTTTTAAACGCGTACCGTACGAATTTTTAAAAAAATTGGCCAAAAAAATGTGACCAAGAAACCCAACAGTCTGAACTTTTTTTATTCTTGCTGCTATTAGATATTAAAACTGGCACAATTCTTAAAATTTATCAAAAGAAAAGAATTAAAAGTCTCACAGTAACCAAAAAAAGAAATCCAAGAGTCTTTGCACATGTTGCTTGCAACAATCAAAGAAAAATCTTTCGGTTTTCCATCATCCAACCTCTTCTTATTCTCATACTGAACCCTTGTTTATGAAGGAGTAGAGGTGGGTGGGCCCTATATATATGCCGAATGTTTAGTGCCGAATTGTATGAAACGTACTAAATACGAATTAAATCTAATCCGAATGTTTTTCGTTAGACGAATTTTTGACCGAATTTGACCGTATTTTACTTATAATGTGCCGATTTATACTCGTACTTTTGTCGTTCCGAATTTTTTCCGTTTGCCGAATTGCTAACAAGGGTCCTTACTAGAGGACAACCTAAATTTTACTTGGGAGTAGCCCACCCCAAAAATTAGAGTTTCTCTAGATGCGGCAGCCGACGGATGCGCGCGGGAGAGACGTTGTAGGCGCGGTGGCTTGGCGGAAGCGGACGCTCGCTGGAGCTATCGCGAAGTTCGAGGGGACCACGCCAGTGCCTCGTCCGCAGGGTGCAGGGCCTCGTCCTCCCCGTCGTCAAAGTTGAGGGCGTAGCTTATGGCGTCCGAAGGCAGAGGAGGAGGTCTCGGTGGGGGGTGAAGCAAGAGGGGAAGCGGAGGAGGAGGTCCCAGTTTGGAGGAAGACGACCCGAAGACCCAGGAGCTCGTCTGCGATCTAGGCCTCCACCTCCTCCCCTCCTCCCCAACCTCCTCCTCCGCCACCGCCCTCCGCTACGCCCGCCGCCTCCTCTCCAACCGCATGACCCCCTCCGTCGACGCCGACGATCTCCGCCATGGCCGAGTTCATCAAGCGCGAGCTCACCCTCGCTGTCAGCAGCTGAAAGAAGAAGAAATCGCATTTTAAATTAGGACTGTAAGTAAGTTGACAGTTCTACTTTATGTTAGGACTAGAACTAAGTTGGCAGTCCTACTTTATGTTAGCAGTCCTACGATTGCCAGCTTACTTGCAGTCCTACTTGCTGGAAAAATTTGGACTAGTCCAAGTAAAGAAATTGAATGACAAACTTGTAAATTTTTGAAATATTTTTGAGCTAGTCCAAAATAAAAGTGGGTGCCCTTAGAAAAAGCCTCTTAAAATAGAAAGAAAATATATAAGCATATTTTAAATTTATGCTTCTAAAATATGCTAAATTAGAATAATTATCTGAATATATAACAAATACCTATATTTCTTCTAATGTTAATTTACAAATTAGAAGCATACTTTAAAATATAATAACTACTTAAAAAATTCAAACGATTAGTATTTTTTTTTATTTTAGAAAGCATACTTCATAGAAAAAAAAAGTTGTTTAATAATATTATAAATAATATTATAGTTAAATATTTTTAACGTATAAAAATTTATAGAGAATAATTATAAAATTTAATACTTTATTATATGCAAATAGTACTATTGAATATAATATAATATTATTATATTCTAACAAAAATTTGTCCGGTGTTGTCGCCGATGCCTTATGATTATGTCCCCCAAATGATTGTAATCCTGGGACCTGGGTCCTGGACCCGCTATTGTTCATTAGTGACAACATATTTTTCCAACTCTAACATAATATCATGGAAAATGCTAAGTTTACTACCAAATTCTTATAAACTTTTTACAACTTCACTCACCAACTCTTTACACATGGGTCCCACTGAATCCCACCACCCCTCATCTCCTCTGTTAGAGCATCTCCAACCCTATTGTGAGTTTGAAAAAAATGGTTGCCACATAGGAATGACAACCATTTTTTCCAAAAGTACTTCTCCAATGCAAATGTGAAAAAAATGTGGAGTTGACATGGCAATGACATGGCAAAGACAATGTGAAGTTGGTTGTCTAGATCTAGACAATGCACTTCACAATGTCT
Source organism: Iris pallida (assembly GCA_029216955.1). Classification (NCBI taxonomy): domain Eukaryota; kingdom Viridiplantae; phylum Streptophyta; class Magnoliopsida; order Asparagales; family Iridaceae; genus Iris; species Iris pallida. The sequence goes on from JANAVB010003535.1 coordinate 145,018, forward strand.
TTGTGTCCACATCATCATTTGTGAATAAAAATATTTATAAAAAGAAGTAGAAGAGTAAAAGTTGTCTTGGAAGTTGTAAAAAATTAATTTGTATTGTCTTCTCAATACTTTTGCATTGGAGATGACCTTTTAAACTCATTGTCATTTGTGAATATATTTTTGCCACCTATACAAGACATTGTCTTGTGTCTCATGCCACATAAGATTCACAACACAAAACAAGACAATAGGGTTGGAGATGCTCTTACATGGGCTCTATCCAACCCCACCACTTACTCCTCTCCTCCAATCGAAATTCGATACGTGGCGAGAGTAAAAGGGTTGTAAGAATTTGATTGTAGGCATAGCATTGCTCTAATATCATAGCCATGTCCATGAAAGAAAAAAATTTATTTCCCATTCAAATCGTAGTTGGCACCCTTAACTGTCGTCCCTCGTCGCCATCAGCCACCGTACCGACAACCCTGTGACCTTCCAAACCTCCGTCGTCAGATCTGTGTTCAGCACTTGACCACCTCAAGCTTCAACGGACCGTGGCTTCCACTTCTCCAGGCCCGTGTCCTGCGATCGGACTCATTGGGAGCTCGAGTCCGACACGCTACTTCCTCTCCATCGTTCTGCCATCACCCTCATACGTACCCACACATGCATCATTTTCCCAAGCATGCAACTTGTTCGAAGAAAAGTCCCAAGGACGCGATGCATGCACCCTGCTCTGAAATCGGACGAGGGACAGTACTCGCTTGAGAGCGTCCGACATGTGGAGGTCGTGCTGGAGCCGAGGTGGGCCCACCCTCTCTGGCTAGCTCTTGGCATGTCGGCCTCCTGCGGCCGTGATGCTGTCACGGGCCTTGTTAGCAATTCGGCAAACAGAAAAAATTCGGAACGGCAAAAGTACGAGTATAAATCGGCTCAGTGCAAATAAAATATGTTCAAAAATTCGGTCAAATGTTCGAAAAATAAAAATATTGAGGTTGGAAATTTTATATTCTTAAATATGTTGTCAAATTTGGTTAATTAAACAGCTTCATAGCATGTTTATTGTACCAAATTTGTCAATAATTTATACAGAATATGTTTAAAACTTCGCATGCTTAAAATTTATATACTGATTTGGATCTATCAAAAGTACGCAAGTATTATACGTTTATGAAAGATACGGAAAAATTCGCGTATAATTCGAGTTTTATTCGGGTGATTGCTAACAAGGGTCACGGGTGTTGTACAAGACTCGTCATTTGTTTGGTTAATTCGTCTTAGAAAATTTGCTGTAAAATATTCAATTTTACTTAAATTATGCGTAGATTGTAGGAGAAAGGATCTTCCGCTAGACAGACTGGACAGCAGGCCGCATGGTACATTGGCATGGGGTTTGGGGTGATTTTCGTTGATAAAATCTTCTATCCAGCCATCAAGCCATCCATACAGACAGCAAATTCTAGTCTCACCCGCGTGGCCACATGTTTGCAATATTTTCTCCAGTTTGTCGGACAGAATATACCTTCATTTGTAATTTTTTTAAAATTTGTTACCCTACGCATAATTTAGATAAAATTGAATATTTTACAACAAATTTTCTGATTCGCATTTTGTGCTACCAACGTAGTAATCCTCTCCATATATACACTTCACTTTTTTCCGCATTTTTTTTTTCCTTCTTTTAGATAGGGTGCTTGTTTCCTAGTTTGCAAAGAGGGGTAGATCTTAAGTACTTGCTAGTCACCAAACTATTTTTATTTGGAATAAGAATTTGTTGTTTACAAGTTTGGTGACTACTAAGTATTTTTTTATAAATTTAAGAAATAAAATAAAAATATCCATAATCATAAAATGGAAGGAATAAAATAGAAACATTTGTAATAATAAAATATACATAAATTGAGAATATTTAATAATTATATACGTCTTATTCGATTTTGTACCTTGTAACCAACAAATTTTTATTCCAAAAAAATTAATAGAAGTTAGGAACAGTGAGCCCAAAAAATATGCGATACAACGCAAACAAATCCGGTATGTAACGACAGATATCTAAAAAGAAAACAGTACCATCGATAACAAATGGATATTGAATGATATGCTGGGCTTTGTTGATACTAGCTCATACTGAATGAACTTTAATATTAAATGCATATTGAATGAGATGTTAGGCCTTGTTTAAACTCGGGCCCATACAAGTCCAAAAATTAACTAAAATGGCCCCACAGTCACCGACTCTTCTCCTGCCAGTGTAATCTCGAAGCCAAAAATCAAAATTTTCACTCCCACATAAAAATAACGATTTCTTATTTCCCTCCCATTTCCCACTTTGTCCTCTTCTTCTTCTTCTGTACTTCTCCGGAAGAGTATGATTGTGCATCACATTACGTACCATAACTGTCCACTTCTTGTCAGTTTTGTACCCTAACACTAACTTGAATGGACAACCACGTTTTCTTGTGCCTGACGCTTTCTTCCCAGATATTATTGGGAGAAGTTCACTTTTTTTAAGATGCACCCTAAACGTCCCACCTCTTTCACAGCCAATCACTGTAGTTTGACGATTCGGCCAACACCGTATCGACCTTGAAATTACAAGGGTTGTGTTGGTTTGCCTTCCAACTTCTCAGCACCATTCTAATGCTTCGGCGTAAGTTTCAAAGACAATATACGTCGATAATATATTGCTCAAATCTGTGCACATAGGAGATGGGGTGCCCTACAATAAATTAACAATTTTTTAAAAACCTAAATCAGCGACAAAACCAAATACAATATCCAATTCAGGCTGTTAAATTAGATTGCCACAAAATCTGGCAGTCCTTAGTACTTCATGGACTGCCAGAAAGTGTGGCAGTCCAGTTGAAACGACTATCAACTTTAGGACTGCCACATTTCTGGACAGTCCTCGAAGTATCTAGGACTGCCAGAAAGTGAGGCAGTCCATAAGTTCATACGCATTTTACTCGACTGCCGTACTTTCTGGCAGTCCTAAGTACTTTGTGGACTACCATGCGATGTGGCAGTCCAGTTGAAGAGTATATGAATTTGTGGACTGCCTTACTATAGGGCAGTCCTTCAAGTACTTGGGACTGCCTGAGTGTGTTGCAGTCCAATTGTCGACTACGAAAAAATGAAGGTACGTCGGGGACCTACCGAGGGTTCTTCGGAGAGAATGTTATGTGCTTTTGCCCCTTCCGCGGCTCTCCGAAACTAGTGCCTCTGGGTGATGGGATGTGGATGAAGTGCCCTGAGAACGTCTCCGCATCTCTTCATTCAGTACCCCGCTCTTGGCAAACTCCAGACTGACCACGCCTTCCGGAGCAGAAGCGATCATAGAACTCGTACGGTCTCCCACGAGTCTGGCAATGTACATAGCAACCAAAGTCCTTGAACCTCGTCGTCGAACTTGACTCCCATCGAGGATAGCTGGTCCACCACGCCCTGGAACTCACTCAAGTGATCCGTAATGGATGCACCATCTTTGTACCGCAGACCCATCATCGTCCGGATCAGGAACAATTTGTTTATCCCAGTCTTTTTCGCGTACAAAGATTCCAGCTTCTCCCACAACGTCTTCGCATGCTATATATTGACAACGTGGTTGTACACGTTCTCGTCAACGAACTGCCGCATGTACCCACACACCTGTATATGCTCGAAGTTCCAGTCCTCATCGGATTTGTCACTGGGCTTCTCGGATGCAAATACTGGAAGATGCAGCTTCTTGACGAACAGCAAATCCTTCATCTTGCTCCGCCAATAATGATAGTTGGTACCGTTCAGGTTCACCATGCGCACCTGTAGCACCCAGTTTCTAAAATAAGGGTAATTTTGAAATTTTGTAATTATAATTATTTAATAATGATATTTAAACCATATTATGATTTTTGGTGATTTTTTTAGTTAATTTAAAACTATTTAAAACCACGACTTGTGATTTGATATTTTGCTAGTGCAACCTTAGAGATTACTTAACCTAGAGACTAACCATGATCATATGAGCCTAGTCATAGGTTTAGAACATCAAGTTAGGGCTTTTTAGCCTAAGGGATATTTTGGTAATTTACTAGGAATTATTGGAATTATTGGATTTATGTGAATTATTATTATTTAATTATTGTCATGAGAGTCCCTAACCTAGTTTACCCTAATCTAGAGGTTAGCCACTAACCTAGAGATTAAAGGATAGCTAATTATCTCATGGCATTATTCACAAATATCTTAGAATACCTCTATTAGATATTTTCCTTAAAACCCTCAAAATATCATTGCTTTACCTAGAAGTCCAAACCTTAAGCAAGAAGGAAGACACAAAAGTCTTCATGGACACCCCCTCCCCACACCCTATGGCCGCCAAGGAAGGTCACCCCGTTCTATATAATCACTACATTTCATTCATGTCTCATTTACATGAATTTACACTTCTTTAGACCATTGAAAATCCAATACCTTCAAACCCTCACAACTTGTTCATTTCAACTCCTTTTCCCCTCTAGTCTTTTGCATTGGGACCCTACAACATCAAGGGTGCTAAGGGAGGCTAGCAATCAAGATTCCACAAGGCTAGGACATCACCAAGTGGAAGGACACCCCCCCTACTAGCTTGATTTCCATTGGAATTGCACCAATAGGTAAATACCCTCATACATAGTTAATATTCTGTTTTCTCTTCATGAATGCATGCATCTAGGTGCCATGGACCTGTAGGCCAAGTTTGGTAGGAAGTAGGTTTGATTTGGTGTCCGTATCGGACACGTATCCATAATTAGAAAACCTTGTTTGTTGAAATGCCTCAAAGAAATGAATTTCAATATTTTGTAAAACAAATTACCTGGTTGTGTGGCCCTAGACTTGTACTATACGATTTCACTGGACTAAGCACGAATTGGTGCTGTGTCCGTGTCCAAATCAGACACGAACACGCTGTACACACTGCACAGTGTGGCAGTGCCCTGCTACCACACTGTTCGTGCACACTGTACAGGGCACTTTGACACGCCAAATTTGGCATGGACACGGGGGCATTGTCTGCGAACATGTCCCCAAAGTTTCACGATGTGTCATTTTGTATCGGACACGAAAATAGGGCCGCACTGGCCACACACGCGCACGTTCAGCCGAGAAATCGGCTCTGATACGAGCCTCGTGTCCCTCGTGGACACGTCGTGGTGTCATGTCAGGGTGACACGTGTGTAGCCCATCACTGGGCGAACACTAGGACACGAGCATGAGATGTGTCGTGTCCTGTGTCACGAGCATGAGACACTCGACCCCGTGCACGACGCGGCCTGTAACGCACGATTTTTGACACTGATACGCGTGTCGTATCACATGTAGACACGATGATGACACGTAACAGTGTGTCGATCGTATAGCCCTATATGTGAGCTACACGTGTGCATGACCACGAGACGTGTCGTGTCTCGTGGTGTGTCCACGAAGGTAGTGCACTGGTGCACGACACAGTGCTCTGCACTATGTCCAGATTTACTCGATTTGGGTTTTCTTGAGTTTGACACGTCGTGTCGTGTCAAGATGGACACTCAGGCACCCTAGACACTAGGGGACACTGGGGGACACGTTTACCAACCTAGGGTTTTGGGCCTTAGGTCGTTTTGGACTCGAGTTCGGGTTTACCCATTTCTCGAGTGCACAGTGCACTGGGTTCTGATATTTGGTATTTTTCCAGTTAATTAAATCCAAATCCAAAACGATTTTTGATGATGTTTCTTTATATAAATATCTGTGTATATAGGGTATATACATAGTGTATGTGTTTGTGTGTGTGTAGGCAAAATTTAGGGGTATATACATGTGTGTACATATGTATATACATATATGTATATATATATAGGTGTGTGTGTGTGTGTGTTATTGTGTGTGTGTGTGGGTTTGGTTTCCAGTTTCAGGAAACTAGAAATCCCCCCTCCTTGTGTATCAGTATCTCACTCTCTCTCTCTCTCTTGTTCACTCTCTATCTCTCTCACTCTCTCTCTCTCTCTTTATATATATATATATATATATATATATATATATATATATATATATATATATATATATATATATATATATATATATATATATATATATATATATATATATATATATATGTGTGGGGTATATATATATTTATATATATATATAAATGTTAGATATAGTGAGTATATATATAGTATCATATATATTTGGGTATGTATGGTTATATATATGGTATATATATATATATATGCTATATATATATGAATGTATAGATAGGGTATTATGAATATAGTGGTTATGTATTGGTATACATATATAGTATATATTGATATTGTATACATGTGGTGGGTATGTATATATATATATATATATATATATATATATATATATATATATATATATATATATATATATATATATGGGTGATGAATAAATACTTATATGTAGCTACGATTGTCCTAGATATACTAGCCTATGGCCTATAGGTTATGAGTTAGGATAGACCATTAGGCCTACTAGACCTAGGTTGACCAAAATGTTGACCATAGTTGACCAAGTCAACTATAGGTCAGACCTTGACCTAATTAACCTAGAAAGGACTTAGAAGGACTTAATGACTAAGGTTTGACTAAACCCTAGATTATTAACTAATTGGTTAGGTTTGACCTATATGTGAGTGCCCTAAGTATATAAGGGTATTTGTGTGACTTGGGTTATATGGATAGTTACATGTCAATTAAGATATGTATGGGGTTAAGTGGGATAATTAGGAGTTGTGTCATGATTTGGGTTAGCCTTATAGAGTTGACCCTTGACCTAAAAAACCTTAGTTAGTCTAAGTTTGACCTAGATTTGACTAACCTTGACTTGCTTGGCCTTGTTTGACTTAGTTGACTCCTTATGACCTAGTGTGACTTAAGTTGACCTAGTTTGACTGTTAGAGTTGACCAAGTTTGATTTTGGCCTAGATTGACCTAGAATCATGTAGTATGTATTGTATACACTATTTTTACCATTGTGGATATATTGTGACCTGTTTTACTCTAAATAGGACTCTGTGACACCAGTTCGGACATCTATTCATATCAGTCATACAGGGTGACAGGCGAGTACTTTCTCTGATCATTTCATACTTGTTAGGATTTATATTCTTGCTCTAGATTATTTTACATGATGTTGTCACGTTATTATCACGGATTGGTACTATATGGATCTTGTCATGCGATGTTATCTCCCTCGGGGTGCATCAAATACAGTTGTCATGTGCTTTTCACGAACATCTTGTATTTCATGTACACCTCTATTCATGAAAACTCTTGTGCAATCTTGTACTCTCATGATCACGTGAGCAAACATGATAAAAACCTCTTGTGCATGGTAACGTAACTTGACTGGATCCTTGTGTATTGATTGGGGAGGGTGAGTAGAAAACGGTTATGTGATCAAAATCCCATCTTGTGAAATCTTGTGAAATCATGTATATGTCCATAGTACACTCACGTATGATGGAGTTACCCTTGCATTGTCCTAACCCGTTTATATAACCATCTCATGCTCTAAATCACAGGTTACCTACAGTTCTTACTTATCATATATATAGATATTTCCAGTTATCAAATCTCTCTCGTTTTTATATATATTTCTTTACAGTCCATGTATCTTACTCTTTGCATGCTTTATATTTTCCAACATGATATGAACTGCGTGAGATGTATTGTGCTCGTTTCTGTCCTGACTGGACCTGTTGAAAATATTACAGATGATGATGGTGACTGTCCTACCTTCTATGGGACACATGAGGGTGACCTTCAGGAGCCTGAGGAGCATCTAGCTCAGTAGAGGGTGCCTAGTCTAGTCTAGTGTTTGTAGTTTTCAGTTTGTATCGGATTGTTCCGATTGTTAGTTGTGACTTAGTTATATTTCAGGTCTTGTATCTATTTGTGTTGGACATCTACTTTGTGTGGTGTGATAACTCTAATTATATACAGTTTCTTCCTTTTATCTGATTCCATATCACGCTCTATCTTTCCTAGACTTGTGTTTGAAATATAGAGTTGAGATGTTATGTTATACCTCTGTGCGGAGATGACAGGTTTATATATCTTGTTGTTAGATGTTAGATGTTATAGATGACCTATACAGCATTCTACCGCCGACACTGCGGCGTAGGCTGGACGTACCCACGTTCTCGTGCCCCTAATCAGGGTGCGGGTCGTGACAGCACCGGCTTCGCGTCCATCTCTGCTTCCTGGTTTGACTGTCAACTCCTGACACTTCTTTGAACCCAAAGCTCTTGATACCACTCTGTTGGGAACGAAGCGCGGAAACCGTTCTCCCAAACCAGAAAGTCTTGCGAGAGAACCGAGCAAAAGCACACAAACCAAAAATGCCAAACACAATCGCAGACACAAAGATTTTTGACGTGAAAAACCCTTGCGGAAAAAAACCACGGGACGATCGGAGTCCAACCCTGAAGAACCTCCACTAATGGAATAAAGAGAATACACCCTCTACAAGTTCCTTCCGATCCAACACGGATCACCACAACTCACTTGAAAGAAGAAAATTTTTGATTGCGGACTCCGAAGAACAAGAGATGCCGAAAAATTATTCGAAGCAATCTCTCCTTCACAATAGTCCTTAATCCTCTCTCTCTCTCTCTCAAAGATTGTAAAGCACTCTTTGTTTTGAGATGATTTTACAACTAGCATGCATCACCTTTTTATAAGTCCTTGGTAACCCATACATGGAAGGCCAATATATATGAAAACTTCCAAAATAAATCAATCATATATTTAATAGAAATCCAATCATAATTAGCTTACCATAATTGGAAACCCAATAATATGGAAAGCTACTATATGAAGGGTCCAATCATAAATATATAATCAAAGTAAATATGAAAATCCAATCATATATTTCTTTACCATATATGTACCAAAATAAAATCCATGCACTTCCCAAGCTTCTCCGACACACGGATGGCACTCGTCGTTCTCCGGTGTATTCTCCACATAGGTGGGAACCCCATCCACTCCAACAGCATCATCCTGCTATGAACAGCAACAATATCAATATTCTTCATTATTATTCTACATGAAAACCAAGTTGGTATATATATATATATGTAATTTGGCACAACGGAGGGGAATGAAATAGTCAGGGGAGGGAGGCTTCGGTGGAGGAAGAGTCGGCGGCGGCACATGAGTGGAAGAGAAAGACGGCAGTGCAGCAGGAGTACTAAGAGGATGGCGGTGGCTCCACTCTCCTCAACCGCGTGTATGTACCTAGTTGTGTATGTGAGTATGTCAAATATAATTTTCGAAATATGAAATGATGGGTGAATATATATGTATATATATCTCCAGAGGACCAGCTAGCTGCCTGTGGTGGTCATATATCAAGAAAAGTATGAACCATGAATTATTGAAATATCAAACTCAGTTGGCTTTGTGGTCAGCGAGAAGAGATATACCTCATTCGTCAGATGGACGGCAAGGACGGAGCTAGAATTTTATTTTAGAGGAGGCTACAAATATGGATGATTTTTTTTAATATAACATACTCAAAAAAAAATAAACAAAAAAAAAACTTACCAAAAAACGTACAAACTAGTGAGAAACTACACGGATAGGACTTGAACCCAGGACCTAACATATTAGCATCAAGTCACCCAACCAACTCGGCTAAAGTTGCTATCAGTTTTACAATCTGAAAATATATACTAGTTCTTAAAAACAAAAATTTAGACCGGGCTGCAGTCCGAAATAGTCCAGCTGTAGCTCCACCTCTGACGGACGGTCTCGGATTGAACAACGGAGGATGTGTGTATTGTGTGTGTGAGAAAATTGGAAACCGTAGACCCAAATAATATGCAACACAACGTGCATAAACTTTTGTACGTTATGTCGGATATTGCAAAAAGAAGAAGAAATAACTGTTATATTCTTTTTAGAATAAATTCGTATTTTTTGTACTACATTCGTAGTCACAAATTTGACGTGGTGGTGAATGTATACATATCCTGTGGACCAGCTAGCTGGTGGTGGTAGTGGTGGTCAGTATATCTGTTTTTTATATATATATATTTTGGAATACATTCGTGCTCACAAATCTCTCACTACTCGGTCCAACTCAACTCCCACTCGGCCCATAACTCACAACTTGGCCTGAACGTACATTCAAACTCACAATTCTCACAACTCGGCGTGGCAGTTCGAAGGTCTGCTGAGCCTGACCCGATTTAGTTTTCCACTGAAAATTAATTACTTTTTTCTGGCTCGAACCAACAAGCACCACCAGTGATACATCACATCTTATGGAACGAGAGGTATAGGTATTTGACTCTGTTATACAAATTATATACGCTTAATTGTAACTTGATATTTTTAACTATTTCGATTTTTCAAGTTGAAATCCTAAAAATTTTTATTCGACAACCTAATACCATCAACTATTATATATTTTCAACTTTATCGTCTAAAATTAAAAAAATCCCAAAAAAATTCTGTCCTCCAACTACCCCCTCGGGCCACCCATGGCCTCCCCCCCCCCCACCCTCCCCCATAGATGCACCCCTGCTACCCCCCATCGGCCACCCGCCCCCCTCCCTACGGCTGCCCCACCCACCCCCAGGGGCGGACGTACATATATCGGACTGGTGGGCGATGCCCCCAGTGAAATCAGGGGAAAAAAATTAGCTGCAGCAAAGAGAACCAGCAAAATCAGTCAAAGAGAAAAGCACAGCAACATACCACAAAGTGGTGTGGGGCCCCCCCATTCAGTTGCTTTCATTTCATTTGGAGGTGGGATTTGGATTTTTTATGGATTTGGAGAGAAATCCATGGAATCCTATGTTTGGTTCGACATGGATTTGAATATGGAAAGTATGACAAAATTCAGAACTTGGATTTGGTTGGATTTGGGAGATAAAATTAGTTATTCTTTAACAATTTTGTTAAAATATTTATTCTTTAATAATTTTGATAAAAATTAGTAAATTAAAAATTAGTTATTCTTTAATAATTTTGTTAAAATATTTATTCTTTAAAAATTTCATTAAAAATTAGTTAATTAATAAAAAACTAACTAATAGTTAGTTATCATAACTATATTCTAAGTTAATAATTTATTCATTAATAATTTTATTATTTAATAATTTATAATAATCCTAATTAATAATTTACTAATCATAATTATATTATTTTAATCACGATTAGAATCATATTTTAGATAATTTAATTAATAATTTACTAATCATCATTATATTAATTTATAATTATTATTTTTAAATATTTAATTTATAGTTAATTAAAAACTAACTAATATTTATTTAAAAATTAACTAATCGTTAATTATTAATTATTAATTTTATAATTATAATAATCGTTAATAATTTAAAGATTAACTAATCGTTAATTATTAATTTTATAATTACTAATCATTAATTATAATTTATAATTATTAATCATTAATTATTAATTATTAATTATTAATCGTTAATTATCATTTATAATTATTAATTATTAATCGTTATTTATTAATCGTTATTTATTTAAAAATTAGCTAATTACTAATTACTAATTTTATAATTAATAATAACTAATCGTTAATTATTAATTATTAATCGTTAATTATTAATTTTATAATAAATAATAACTATAATTAATCATAATTAATTAATAGCTTAATTATTGATCATGACTATAATTTAGTTATTAATCATAAATCCAAATCCTATGTTTGGTTGGTGTTGGATTTGGACTTGGATTTGGATTTTGAAATCCATGATTTGGATTTGGATTTGAATTTTGGATTTCCAAATCCAAATCCAAAATCCAAATCCATTTACCACACAAGCCCTAGGCAAGGAAATGAATCAAAGAAAAGAGTCCACATGTTGTGGGCCCCCAACCAAATAATTTAGTTCCAACCCCAAAAGCCAGCAAAGCGTTCCTCCCTCCCCCCCCCCCCCCCCCCCCCCCCCCCCCCCCACACCACCCAATTCGTTTCTCTTCATCATTTCTTCTCGGCTTTGGCTGCTTGTGCTTGTTTGCTTCTTCTCTTTATTTTTTTAGCAAATTTTTTTACAAAGTTGAAATTGTTGGAGGAAAAGCTGTCGGAGAACGGTGGAACAGGAGTTCATGGAACTCTTCTGGAAAGAAAGCAATATACAATTGCAAAGATAAATTTCAAAATCAAATTAGGTCAAAATTAATTTGGGTGAAAATTATTTTACATTAAAATTAAATCATGTTCTTGTTTCTATGATTTGTAGGGACTTAGGATATTAGATTTTTATTTATATGATGTGAATTAAATTAATTTGTGCATTTGTGAATTATGAAGTCTCTAATTAAAAAATTATGCCTATGTTTGTATTTGTAGATTGATTTTTGAAATTGGAAGTCTGAATATGGAAAACTTTTTGAAATTGAAAGTCTCTAATTAAAAAATTATGCCTATGTTATGCCTAAAAAATTATGCCTATGTTTGGGGTTGCTTGGAGTGGTCTATATATTCAATTTTTAATTATGTACTTTGCTCTTATATGTCTAATATTTTGGGAGTTGTCTTCGAACCCCCTTATGATTGTGTCCCCAGTAGAATCTCATCCTGGATTTGCCACTGTCTACCCCGCTCCCCTGCCCTCCGCCCCCTGCCCTCCCCACCCTACGGCCACGCCGGCCCCCTCTCCCCCACGGCTGCCCCCCCATCTCCCGCCTCCACTGTCGTGCCTTCCGTCGAATTGATAGTCGTCGGAGGTGGAGCCTGGGGTGGAGTTGTCACGCCCCCGATTCCGTCGAATTCATAGTCGTCTCCCGGGCGTGATGTCGTGCGAACCTAATTTGCGATCGCACAAGGCATAGTCATAAGGTAATCCGAGACACGAGAGCTAAGAGAGTACGCAGACAAATTGAAATGAAGAGGACGGATGTAAAGTCGTGCTCTGATACCATTATGTCACGCCCCGATTCTGTCGAATCGATAGTCGTCCCCCGGACGTGATGCCGTGCGGACCTAATTTGCGATCGCACAAGGCATAGTCATAAGGTAATCCGAGAAACGAGATCTATGAGAGTACGCAGATTGAATCACACATTAAGTAAAGGAAACTTTGATCTTTATTGATAATGAACAACATTTACAGACTCCGATACATGACTCTTACCGTGCGGGCGACAACATGACTCAATTACAAAAGAGTGCCGATGAGATAGTCGTTCCATACAATGCACACATCCCTCAATATACAACAGAGTACTCCAGTGACCTGGAATGGAGGGAACGCTGAGCCATCTTTTCTTGGACTGTCGAGAGCCTTCAAAAGTGGAGTCGCGGGGACAAGTCTTCGATGCGATGCCGAAGCTTCAAAAAATTTACGAACGTCGCCTAGCTAGTTGGCACGTCCTTCCTGGTTCACGGGACCTGCAAAGAGCGAGGATCAGTACGATCACATGTACTGACGAATGGCTAATTAAAATTCAAGCTCTGCATTTGACTCTGCATTTGATTCAAGAAGTTTCATAAACATGTTAGCTAGCCACTACACCAAAACAGCTAATTAGGAACACTAGACATATTTCAATTTGGAACGCTTATTTAGCGTGCCTAGATTTTGGAATGGAATAAAACTATGCCTAAACCAAAAAAACATTCCAAATATTGTATTTTTTATTTTTAATAAAAATATTTATTTTGGAACACACATAAACCGTGCCAAAATCGTTCCAAATAATAAAATTTAGTTCACGTGAACTCATGTGACCTTAAGAAAGCATCAAACCCTTTTTCTCCAATCTGGCACATTAAGAGCATCTCCAACCCTATTGTCTTGTTAAGTGTTGTGAGTCTTAGGTGGCTCCTATGTGGCATGAGCCACAAGACAATGTCTTGTTTATGTGGCAAAATTATATCTCAAAAGACAATGAGATAGAAAAACTCTCTCCAATGCAAAAGTATTGAGGAGACAATAAAAAGTATTTTTTCCAACTTCCAAGGCAACTCCTTCACTTCTTCAATTTTTTTATGAATATTTCTATTCATAATTGATGATGTGGAGACAAAGTCATTGTGAAGTGCATTGTCTAGATCTAGACAACCAACTTCACATTCTTCTTGCCATGTCATTGCCATGTCAACTTCATGTTTATTCTACATTTGCATTGGAGAAAAAATTTTGGAATGAAAGTTTGTCATTCCTATGTGGCAACCATTTTTTCTAAACTCACAATAGGGTTGGAGATGCTCTAAAACCTTCCTCTCTTTTTTTGCAAGCTAGCAATTCCCTCTCCCTCTCCCTCTCCCTACTTCTCTGGCCATCCTCCTCTTCTCTCCATCCTCGGTCGTCGGGGTTGAATCATTATTGGTCGTCCTCTTCTCTCCATCCCCAGTCGTCGTGTCTCGCCGTCCGTTTCTTTCCATCTCGTCTGGTCTGAATCATCGGCGACATCACGGCTGTTGGGTACTCTCTCCGTCCTCGCACTCTAATGTATTTGTATGCTCTTATTATTTTGAAACCCTAAAAATATTGAAGGATTTTGGAATAACATTTGAAATAAACGAACCAAAATATATTCAAGAGATTCTTAACTTCATTTTCAAGTTAATACCATGTTTATTTCATTTATTTTCTGGGTTACTCTAGTCTTCTCAAGAAATTTGATTCATTTGGTAAGCTAAATATTTGCGGATGATAGACACGAATAATTTCATTTTATTAGATTTCTCTGAGCTGTCATAAAATACTTTATTCTCCTTATTATTTTTAAGAATAGTATGGATAATAGTTAAGAATTGGGGGTATTGTGGGATCATCTCGAACTACGTCAATTATGTTCGATTCTCGTTGAATATGATATATGCAATCTAGAACTATTCTGACATTTGTGTTTGTATTGTACATGTCACACAAACACTTTGAAAGTTCACTTGGCTATGCCAATAATGGGGTTGTGTCATTTCATCGTGCCTATATTGTGTTGTAAGGAGTGATTTTTATTGGTTGTTCATACTGCATTTGAATTGCTTTTCATAAAAGTTCATACCGTTAGTCAAACTTAATGTTAATGTTTCAATTCCCGCATTTACTCATTTGTTAAAGAATGACATGTACCAAAGTTACGTGGTATGGAAGCATCATGGGGAAGTCAAATGGTAGCATGTAATTATGATTTATCTTGGGAGGAGTGGGAGGCATACACTATACATTATTGAGTTTAGTTTTGTCCCTTGTAAACAGATGTGTTTCGAGTGCACAAGATTTTTTCTTTGTGTTTCAGACCATCTGTAAATTTTATTTATTTCAGTGATCATCTCATCAGTTACAGTTAGGAAAAAAATCTATTTAGAATAAACATGACGAGCCATGTGTAAAGATTTTTTTTTAAAGATATAAAGTTAATTTATGGCATAGCTTTGTACCAACTAAAGTATCATAATTCAACGGTTTACTAATAGGGGATGGAAAAATGACGATAAAGTAGGCATTATTCTTGAAACAGAATTATATCTTTCATCGAAAAAGAAATCAAAGTAAACTAAAATGATAGATAAACCTAAAATGAATAACAGATGGTGAATTGTTTTATCAAACATTTAATGATATTGTGCTGACTGGGGATTCCAATTAGTAAAATGCTTATTTCCTCTGAAAATTTGCCAACATTTACTTTTAGATGCATGCTATCATAAAGTTTAAATCAATTATACAAGTACGTAATTTGTATTTAAAGAGAGTATACATATCAAACCAGAAATATAAATAGAAACTTTCATTCTCTCCGAAATGATGTCCTCAGAATTAAGCACTTTGGAAATCTCACAATATCATTGTTTTCAGGAACCGTGGGAATGTCACTTTGAGGAACACCTTGTTCTGAAACTTAAAAATTGGAAAACAGTTGGACTTGGAAGAAATGACAGCAGTAAGCATTTTTGGAAAACAATTATATCTGTTATCAGGAAAGAATTGGAAAATTCATTTTAAGGGACACATTATTCTAAAAGTTTAAATTGGGGAGATGGTTGGATTTGAAAAAAAGAGAGTGAGAGGAATGTTATTATTATTATTATTATATTGATAAAATAATACTAAATCTATTATCAGGGAAGAATGGGAAATTTGGCATCTTTGAAGATTGATGATCAGTATTAGAATTTCCTTGGGTCCGGGAATAAGTGGCTCTTAGTAAACATGCATATATGTATATATATGTACATATATATATATATATATGAAATTTTATGTTATTCTCCCTTAGATGCAATCACAAAGTTCACCTCAACTACATATCTTACAAAAAAATATATTAAGAAATGGGCATATAAAATTAGGAAAATAAATGAAGCTTGTCTTCACTAGGAGGTGTGTTGTTTGCTCTCAGCATTGAACACTGCTGGAGATGCAGACAATGGCACCTTTTTTCAGGCAAACATGACTCCTCTGGGGAACCCTTCGTAAGGAATTATTATTCTGTATTCATCAATGACACAAATGGTTAGGTATTCATGATACAAACTAATAGCTGAAAAAGAATGAGGGGGCTACTAATTGGTAGAGGTGCCCAGATATATATTTGGTATGGTCATGGTCCACTGTCAAAACGCCTTGGCTCAATCCCTGCATTAATGGTTGATGACTTGGTAACTTCCTTGTGGTAGAGTACAGGTTAAGGACATTTAGATATCAGAGACTGGTGACTTATCCTCTAGGCGGATATGATTGTAGACTCTCTATTATATACCATTGCAACCTTGATAATGAGAATTTGTAGCTTTCTATGAAGCACATGTACGGGTACAAGCACCGGGTTACCAGGTACTTATCCTTATCTGTAGTTTTGAACTGGAGTTTCCGAGTTCTTGATTCAGAAATCCAAATAATAGTTACTTTTTTTAGGAAAGCTAGACAAGTGAAACATTTCGGCACAATCCTAAGTTTTTTGGTTAGTTTTGAATGGAATAATTTCAACAGCTGAAACTTCACTTGCGTTATATATATATATATATATATATATATATATATATATATATATATATATATATATATATATATATATATATACTTCGTTTAAACAAAGTATACCGCAAAAGATAATTTTGGATGTAATAATTTTAAGATATGAATCTCATGATTTTCTAAATATACATCAACAAATGGTGATGGTTACGATGTATTAATATTATTGATGCAATATAGTATGTCGATCTTCAACAAGAAAGGTTCTTGTATTTTCATTGATTCCTTGTACTTATCTCATTTTCTTTTAACTTCTTCTTCAATGAATTGACGAGGAAAGAAAGCCCCATATGTTGGTGTTGGCCCGTATCTGCTGGTATCAGTGGGGTCAGTAATGGATTAGGACAGGTAAAATGATATGATGTGGCCACAACCAATACTACTAACCTTGATAGAGATACATTCATCTATATTTGCAAATGCATGGATTTACCTTTCAGATGGTTTGGTATATGTTACCACATATCACATAATTTAGTCCCGAATTACAACATTATATGTACTATGTAGTTCGAAGTAGCTATAGTCAATTTATGACATTACACTTGAGAGAGGGGTTGTAATTTTTCATATGGCCGAAGATCTGAATTATTTCATATTCTTTTTTGTTCTTAAGCATTTCATTTTTGCCTTCTCCTTGTTTAGTGTGTCTCTCTCTGTATGGGTATGTATGCATGCATGTCTGCAAGAAGGATCATCTATGTCTAGCAATAACCAGCAAACCGAACTGTTGTGTGTATGCGGGCTCGAAACCCACTTTAGTTGGCTAGTCTAGATCCTAAAGATGGAGGAGCTGAGAATTTCTTGCATATAGAAAGGATGAGATGTATCTTCTATCTACCCAAGCTGTTAATCCTTTTCTTAGTTGCCTAAGCTGTTAATCTTTTTCTTAGTTGCCAAAAATTGTTTTTGGTGTGACAATAAAAGTAATTACTTACGAGTATTGGTTACTGTTCTACCCTTTTGTGTCCTTTTTAATATAATTCAGTTATTGCTTGTGAATACGGGGTTTTACTATGAGCCTCTTGGTCTTGCATGCTTTGTCACTATGTTGGGTTTCCTACATATCTTTGTGTTATTTTTGCTTCTCCTCGGGTCCTCTTGTTGTAGGTAAATTAATGGGAGTGAATAATATTGTAATTTTTATATTTCAAAATAGTTTTCTCTTTATTACTTGTTGACATGTTCAATCACTATTGTGTTTTTTATTCTTGTAGCAAACTAAAAACTCAGGTACAGTCGTGTGGCCTATCAAATATATTAGATTCGACTAGTGGTAAGTTAAGGTAATATAACTTTCCTTCTTTTTTATTTGACCATATTATAGTGGATTACAACTAATATATATATGCAAATCAATAGAACCATTTGAATGCTAACACAAATTGCATTTTTGGGGCATGGCGAGTGCCCCCTGCTTGCACAAGTAGAGTAGTAATATGTTGTTTATAATATGTTGTGCCTCATTACAGAGGAGGTTGGTCATGAAGAACAATTATGTCAGGCATAGGAGAAGTAAAAAAAAATTATTTTGTATTGCTGACCTGTAAAATTTTGTCTAGCGACATATACTGTTTTACTAGGCTTGCTCTTGAACAGAAAACTCGATTAAATAGTAGAATATTTTCATGGCAAGTTTTTTGATCATGAAACGGCTGATATATGTGCAGTTTGTTCGTAATTAGCATTGTATTGTTTGGTTTTAATTGGAGGTGGGCCATTTTATATTGCTTTAACTATGTGACCTTAGTCTCGAATTGGTAGGACTATGGGTAATTCTATATTTGTCCAACTTGCTGGAAATAATACAAGGACCAGTACGATTACCTCTAGCTGATTCCCAGTCACAAAATTTGTTGGAAATAATTAGAATTTTGATTACAACCACTTTTTGATTCATGATGTTTTGATGGATTAGAATTCTTAGCTTATGGATTCTCTGAACATTTTTATTGCTAGTCCAAAGGAACTTGGCTTGGGACCCAAAAACTATTCTAGCGATGCTCATGTCAAAAGTGCAATATCGATCAAACAAGCATTATTACAGACCTAAATTAGACTCCCCCAGCCTGGTCAGTTTTTCGGCAGAAAAGACTGCACTTTTGGGGCATGGCGAGTGCCCTCTGGTTGCACAAGGAGAGTACTAATATATTGTTTATAATATGAGATGGATTTCCATGAAAGTTGGCTGGCAAACTCATTCATCAAAAGCTATAAGATCTTGTAGTTGCTTCAGCTAGTGTCAGCTACAGGACATGGACTTGTTTTGTTGTATTTTTTCTAAGACATGGACTTCCTCCTACTGCTGTTGTTGTGCCAAATTCCTCTGCATACATCTTACTGGATAGCTGACAAATGGAAATGCTAAAAGTTGAAAGTTCAGAACTTGGACCTAGTCAATTTAGATTCTCATTTCTGTGGAATTTAATTTTAAGTATATTTTGTTGGATACTGAGACTTCTCTATCCATGCAGGCACAACTCCTGTCACGAGATGATGAGAACGTTGTTGCTGATGTGTGAAAAAATAAAGGGTAGTGATTATTCTGAAGACCTGATTACAGTCGATGGCGAGGATCCCACCAAAGCAGATGATGAGACGAGGAAAATGTTGACAGGCACATTGGTCGACAATGCGAGACTGTGGAAGCAGGTTAATTCTGTTATTTGGTTGCCTTGAAATGTTAGATTTTTTATTGTGCCATGTCGATTCATGAGATGAAAAACATAAATTAAATTGCAGAAGCGTACCTGAATCCATTGCTAGGCTTGATGGATCTTGAAGCGATCGTCTCTTTATTGGGTTCGATCTTCCAACTTGCTACGACCCTTAATGACAAAGAAGAATCCGAATCCTTTGTCCCTCTCTTTTCTGTTGATGGGGATGCAGAAGAGAAAAAGAGAAAACCTCTCTTTTGGTGGCCGTATAAGTTGGGGACCATAATCCTAATGAATGCACATATATATAGATATGTGTGTTGTGATATTTCTAATTTGGCCCCTCATCAAATTAGAATTATCTCCGGTATCTACACATTAATTCCATGACAATTATACCCTTAAGCCAATTTCCAAATAGACCACTTTAATTTGGCTTAATTATTTAGATAGCCCAAACACAATTAATTTTACATGTGTGGCCCCCTAATTATTGAATAATTCTAACAATCTTCCACTGGGCCACATATGTAACCATATAATTGTGTTAACCTTAGTGAGCTCATAAATTGCTATCTTAATCCTTAGGGTATATCCGGACAATCTCGTCCATTAACCATATCAATATAGGATCAAAGCGGCATTCGTCACATATAGCGTAACTAAACTATCAATGGTCACATATACCAATATAGCTAAACGACATAGATCAATCATGGATGCGTAGCATGGAAATTACACGCAATGTGATCAATACATGTCTATTTCCAACTGGTCCTCCTTAACTTTAATGAGATCAATACTTTAACATAATGAAAACAGAATGAACTGAATTTCCATATATCTGATCAAATAAATATCCAAAATACTTTAATACATAAATGTGTCCAAAACCAAATAGCACCCAAATGCATAAAATACAAACTCCCACTATATTGCCATATTCTTAATTAACACCCATATGAGCAGTATGCTCATGAAAGACCCTGGATGATAATGCTTTTGTGAGCGGATCTGCTAACATGGAGTTTGTCCTAATGTGCTATATGGACACTATAACCATTCTGAATTCTTTTCTTTACAACTAGAAACTTTATGTCAATATCATTTGACTTATACAAGTTTTTGTTGTTATTGGAATATAGTATTGTTGATTCATTGTCACATCATAATTTTATGTGGTCTTTCAACACCGTACTATAGACGCAGCCTTGTGACAAAATTTTGCAACCATATTCCCTGAATAGATGTCCCACAACATGTTATAAACCTTGCTGCCATGGTGGAAAAAATTATGAGTGCATGTTTGACACTCATCCAAAATTTATCTCCATTAGTCAGCATAACCTGATGTGGATCTCCTGCTGTATTGGCATCCAACAAAATCGGAGTCAAAATACCTTATGATCTCCAGAATTATCCGATCTCCTACAAAGAGCATATAAGTTCTTGTTCTCTATTAATTACTTAGTAGTTTGGCTGCTACCCAATGATCCATCCATATTTGCTTAAATATCTGCCTAACATCCTAATATGTACGCAATACCCTGACCCGTACATACTTGAGCATACAATAGACTCCCTACAACTGATCATGAAAGAAAAATCTATTGTATTTTCTTAATTTTAAGGCTAACCTTAGGGCACTTGACTGAGACTGAACTTATCTCCTTTAACGAGAGGTGTCACCTAGTTTGCATTGAATACTTTAATTAATATACAAAATCAAAAAATTATTCCTACTCCCACTGAACTTGTGATACACACAATCTTCAACAGTGTTCATCTCAAAACCAAACGAGATAGTCACTTGTTAAAACTCAAAGTGTCTTTGACGAGAAGCCTGCTTGAGTTCATAAATAGATTCTGCCAGTTTGCGAACCATATTCTTTCGGTCTTCTGACACAAAGTTTTCTGGTTGCACCATATAAATTTTTTCGTCAACGTTACTGTTAAGAGTTATATTAGAAATAAGTGTTATATTAGAGTTATTAGTAATTGGGCTTTAGTCCCACATTGCTTAGAGTAATAGGAGAGGAAGCTAGCCTCTCATATATATATGTAGTCTCTCATCAATAAACAAATCATCCCATTATTCTATTCTACATGGTATCAGAGCCATAATCCATCCACCCCTCTCTCCACAAAAAAAAAAAAAAAAAAATTCAACCCCCCCGCGTGCTACAGTACCCCCCCCCCCACACCCGCTGCTGCTGCCTCCCCCCTCCTGTCCAGCACCCCCCCCTCGCGCCCCTGCTGCTGCTGCCCCCCCACCAGCGCCCCCTCCCCCCCCGCGTGCTACAGTACCCGCCCCCCTCCACCCGCTGTGCTGCCTCCCCCTGTCCAGCGCCCCCCCCCAGCGCCTCCCCCTCGCCCCCTGCTGCTGCTGCCCCCCCACCAGCGCCCCCTGCCCCCGCCACTGCCCCCACCCCGAGATCCGGCACCTGCTGCCCCCCCCCGCTCCACTCTAAACCTAGCCCATCCAAACCCTAATCCTAGCCGCCATTATGTTACTTATTTCACATCCAAACCCTAACCCTAGCCGTCTTTCCTTTTGAAAAAAAAAGGAAGAGAACGGCGTATTTCGAAGACAGATTGTCGCCAAATGCTTATTTGGGCACCTTCTGTTCCTAGATTACGCCGTCGGAAATTAACAAATGCTATATTTTGTTTATCCTACCCCGATCATCACATCAGGATCTACACAGAGAATGATCGTGTTTTCTCCTGTGTCCTGACGTGTTACTTTACATGCGCGCACCGGCGGTGGCCACGTTATAGCGCATTCGTAAAGTTGGTGTGATATTTGGGGTTGGAAGAACTCGCGACGATGACAGATCCGAAGACCGATGATGGTACCGGTGTCAGCAATATGATAAGTACTGGCACGACGGTCTCTTCGATTCGACTTGTCGACCGTCGATTGGACGGTCCCGATGGTACTCAACATGGCGTAAGAAGGTTGAGAAAACACTACGTGGGATGCGGCTGTCTAAACATTTAACTGACAACCCTCCGGCAACGACTGATCCCACTTTTGAACAGTGGGAGACGGATATGATAGTCGACTGTTTACACAGTTGATGAACTCCATGGAACCGTCCGTCGAGGACATGGTTCAAAACACGAACACAGTCAAGGAGCTATGGGAGGTCCTAGCAACGGCGTTTGATGGAAAGCGCGACTTGTCCCGCATATATGATTCGGTTGTTGGCGTTTACCGAGCTAATCAGGGAGACAAGTCTCATAAGGACCACTTCCGATCCTTCAAGGCGATGGTGGATGAAATTGATCGTGTTCTTCCTCTGACGTCAGATATCAATGAAGCTCGGACTCAACGCGAGCAGCTTCATGTTATGGCATATCTTGCATCTCTTCGTCCTGATGCGGACTCGGCTCGTTTCCAGATCATTGCTGGATCTGATGTTCCATCCTTGATGGAGGCCCACTTTCGTGTTCTAAGGGCCACAAAGGTGGTTGAGACCACTCCGGGGGATGCTCCTGCCGATCGATCTGCTCTTAGTAGCGCTGCTCGTCCTGGCGTTCGTGGTGGACGTGGTGGACGACGAGGTGGTCGGACTTATGGACGTGATGGCGGACGAGGCAATGGTGGTCGTGATGGGGGACGACTACGGACATGCTTTCACTGTGGCCAACAAGGACATTTTCAGTGGCAGTGTCCTAAAGCTCCTGTTGCCAATATACTTCGGATGCTCCTGATAATAGCATTCGCTCGGTTCCATTGAGCGACGATTCGTACGCAGAATTTCTTGAGTTCCAGGCTCAACGTCGTGGTGAAGCATCAACGTTTGGTTCCACAGCCGGATACTCTGCAACATGCATTGTCAATCCCAAGCAGTGGGTAATTGACTCGGGTGCATCCGCTCACATGACTGGTGACGCAGGTATTGTACATAATTATGTACCTGTCCGTCGTGCTTCTGGCATTACTGTTGCAAATGGCGGTTCCCTGACAGTCCGCGGCCGTGGAAGTGCCACTCTTTCTCCCGGATTATCACTCAACTCTGTTCTACTTACTCCTGGGAACCCATTCAGTTTACTTTCTATTAGTCAACTGACTCGTGAACTTCATTGCTCAGTAACATTCTTTCCTGATGGTTGTGTTTTTCAGGACCTGACAACTGGGAAGACTATTGGTAAGGGACATGTGGCTGGAGGCTTGTACCTGTTTGACGCTACTTCTCCGGTTGTTTGTGCAGGCATGAAACTGGATCCGGTCGAGTTACATTGTCGGTTAGGTCATCCGTCGTCCCAAGTTCTCCAGAAATTGTACCCGTCCTTAGTTATTCCCTCTTCTTTTCATTGTGAGTCAGTCGTTTGGCTAAGCATCATCGGGTTCCTTATCCGGTAAGCTCTAATAATCTTGCATCCGCTCCTTTTGAGTTGGTGCATTCTGATATCTGGGGACCTTGTCCGACTGAATCTGTCATGGGTTTTAAGTACTTTGTCACGTTTGTCGATGACTACTCACGTGTCACGTTTCTTTATTTGATGAAAAGTCGCACTGAATTATTTAACATCTGGTGCAACTTTCATGCCGAGATAACAACACAATTTGGTCTCCCAATCAAAATCCTTCGAAGTGACAATGGCCGTGAGTATTTATCTCGTGATCTTGCTAAACATCTGGCCAGCAATGGCATTATCCACCAAACCTCTTGTGCGTATACACTCCAACAAATGGTGTTGCCGAACGCAAGAATCGCCATTTATTGGAAACAACACGTGCACTTATGTTTCAAGCACGTACTCCCAAGAAATTTTGGTCAGATGCGGTTCTTACGGCTTGTTTTCTTATCAATCGCATGCCGTCGTCAGTGCTCAATGGTAGCACTCCCTTTTCTCGGCTCTTTCCTGGAAAAGAACCGTTTACTCTGCCTCCCCGTATCTTTGGTTGCTTATGCTATGTTCGGGATACCCGACCAACCCTTTCTAAATTAGATCCTAAGGCAATACAATGTATTTTTCTTGGGTATCCTAAAGATCAGAAAGGGTATCGGTGTTTCTCTCCTGTATTAAAGAGATATTTTTTCACTCGAGATGTTACCTTTGTCGAATCAAACTTTCCACCGTTTCCCCAGTCAATAGGTCCGGCACCCCTAATTTATCCAGACGAAGATTTTTTGCTGTTTCCTCCTCAAACACAACAGCCTCCAGTACAGGTGCCCTCTCTTACCGAGCCAGTCACCCAGGATGATGGTCAACATACACCAAGTCAGCCATTAACGACGTCCACCACAGAATCATCCTCCTCTGGTTCCACCAGTAGCTCCGGCTCCAATGAGCTGCCTCCACCAGTTCCGCCCGCAGCTCCACCAGTTCCGCCCGCAGCTCCGGGGATTCTGCCTCCAGCACGTCCTCGTCGTGCATGTCGAGATCATCCCTTGTATGTTGACAATAAAGGTCTTAGTTGTCATACTCAGTCTCTGGTAGCTACTATTGATGGGATTCAGATCCCCAAGAACGCTGAGGAGGGTCTCCGACATCCTGGTTGCGTGCTGCTATGCACGAGGAGATAAAGGCTCTCCAGGAGAATCATACCTGGGACTTAGTCGATTTACCTACTGGTAAACAGGCTGTCGGTTGTAAGTGGGTGTTCACGATTAAGGTGAAACCGGATGGCACTCTTGATCGATTGAAGGCTCGTCTGGTGGCCAAAGGATTCTCTCAAACATATGGTGAGGATTACTTTGAGACCTTCTCTCCTGTGGCCAAATAACGTCCGTTCGTGTTCTCATGGCGTTGGCCGTTCGCTATGACTGGCCTTTACTTCAGCTAGATATCAAAAATACTTTCCTCCACGGGGATCTTGACGAAGAAGTCTACGTGATGCAACCCCGGGTTCGTTGCAAGGGAGGGTAAGGTGTGTCATCTCAGGAAGGCTCTCTATGGCCTGAAACAATCACCACGTGCGTAGTTTGGTAGATTTACACAGGTGGTTACTCAATTTGGAATGTGTCAGTCGAAGAAGGACCATTCAATCTTCTATCGACACACATCTGCTGGAAGAATACTGCTTGGTGTCTACGTTGATGACATTGTAATCACGGGAGATGACAGACAGGGTATTGCAAATCTCAAGAAGTTTCTTGGAGAACAATTTCAAACCAAAGATATGGGATCCTTGAACTATTTCTTGGGTATTGAAGTCATACGGGAAAAGCGGGACATTGTAATGTCTCAAAGAAAATATGTACTGGATATACTAAATGATGCAGGCATGATGCAAGCAAAGGGAGCAAACTCACCTATGGATCCAGGGGCGAAGTTACTTCCAGACGAAGGGGTCCTGATGACCAATCCAGATCAGTATCGTCGAGTCGAGTGGTTGGTAAACTCAACTACTTGGTAGTCATGACGCGTCCGGATATTTCTTTTGCAGTAAGCGCGCGAGTAGATTCATGGCTTCTCCAAGAGTTCCACACTGGCAGGCAGTTCTCAGAATTCTGTGTTATCTAGTAAAGAATCCAGGGAAAGGAATTCGAATGGAGAATAACGGACATTCTCGCATTGAGTGTTTTACTGATGCTGACTGGGGAGCAAGTCTGGCAGATAGACGGTCTACATCTGGCTACTCCGTATTTGTTGGCGGAAATCTTGTATCGTGGAAAAGCAAGAAACAAAGTGTGATAGCACGCTCAAGCTCAGAAGCAGAATATCGAGCTATTGCTCATGGCACGTCAGAAATATTATATGAAGCATCTCCTACAAGAACTGGGAGAAGACGCAGGATCTCAAGTGGCAGACCTATGGGTGATAACCAATCTGCTATTCACATTGCCACCAACCCAGTATTTCATGAAAGGACGAAGCATATTGAAATTGATATTCATTTTGTTCGTGATGAATATACAAAAGGAGTGATAAGGTTTCAACATGTGCGGACCGGCGACCAGATAGCTGATATCTTCACAAAGCCTCTCCTGGGTCCCCGGGTTCAATTTTTATGTAACAAGCTGGGCATGATTGACATCTATGCTCCAGCTTGAGGGAGGGTGTTAAGAGTTATATTAGAAATAAGTGTTATATTAGAGTTATTAGTAATTGGGCTTTAGTCCCACATTGCTTAGAGTTATAGGAGAGGAAGCTAGCCTCTCATATATATATGTAGTCTCTCATCAATAAACAAATCATCCCTTATTCTATTCTACAGTTACCATTGAGAAATACCGTTTTGACATCCATTTAATGTAATTCAAGATCAAAATGTGCAACATGTTCTATGATTGTTTTAAAGGAATTTTTCAAAGATACCGAAAAAAAGTCTTTAAAATCAATCCCAAATGTCACTAGTTACAAGACGTACTTTATACCTCTCCACATGACCCTTCGAATCCTTCTTGGTTCTAAATGTCCATTTACAACCAATGGATTTCATACCTTTTGGTAATGGGACAAGTTCTTAAACTTTATTGTCTTGCATGAACTTATACTCCTTATTTATTATATCAATCCACTTTGAGAACTGAAACTTTCCATGGCCTGACGAAAGTTGATTAGATCATCTTCCAGTATCCACAGTCTTCTTCACGTTCCTAGAGAAATATGACAATATTATCCGAAATTATATTTCTCCTTTCTCTAGTGGATCATCTTAATATTACCGGTTCTTGAGATTGTTGAGTTTTGTTCCTTAGAAATAATTGTCTTATCTTGAATGGGGTGCCGCTACGTTGTCGTTGTTAAGGTATCTCAACAATGAATTATAGAGGTAATTCGACATTGTCTTATTGAGACTCCGAATTCACTTCTTGATCATGACAGGTATAGAATCCTGCACATCGTCAAAAGTGATAGTAGGAATCGTAATTGATTCCTTCTCAAAGACAATGATCCTGACTTTATTTCTCCCCCAAACTCAACATCCTCAAAAATTATATTACACTTCTCGTCTCAAAAAAAATTTCTTAGTGTGGGACCATATAATTATTAACCCCTTGATCTGTAGCATAACCAATAAAGTAGCTGCTTATAATTTAACTTTGGTCTGTCTTTCCATTACACATTCAATATAAACATTAAAGTCTATAAAATCAATGGAATCCAAATCTCATCAGACACAAATCGTTCAACTCTATTTCTAGAGAAGTGACCTAATGCTTATGTCATAATGAGGCTAAAAAAATATTATTAATTTTGCATTTAGTACCACATGACTTCACTTGCAATGTTTCATTATAAGATGCAATAATTTCAATTGAATATAGGTTATTATAATCCTTAAGGGAACCGTTACCAATAATATTTGAATTTAAAGATAGACTAAACTTATTGTTTCCAAATGAACAATGGTAACCAGATTTGTCCATTAAGGAAACTGAAACTGAATTTCGTCTAAAAGACAGTACAATAAAAGTGTCTATCAAATTCAAATAATAATCGGTTCCTAAAAATAACCTAAAATGTCCTATTGCATCCACTTCTACCGATTTGCCGTCACCCACATAGATGTATCTTTCACCATCAATTGGCTTCGGTAGCTCAGACAACATTGTCTATAAACACTAATGTGGGTAGTAGCACCAGAATCTAACCACCACGTATTTTTAGGTACTAAATCTAAATTAACCTCAGAACAGACCAAACTTAGAAATGTATATTTTTATACGTCATGCGTGATACTTTTTACATTTCTTCCTTATGTGTCATGTCTATCACAAAAGAACAACCCTTAGTTTTATATTGTTGTTTCTTTTGAGCTGGACCCTTAGCAGCTACTGTATTCATTTTCTTTTGCCCTTAAAGTTTATCCTATTAAACTTGGAAACTAATTTCTTATTTGCAGATATTATAGCAACATTAACTGTAAAGAGAACAAAACAAAACAAAAACGGACATGCTCTAATTAATAACCAAAGAGTAAAATATAGTCAAACAAATCCAAACAATGGTGAACCCCATCTCAAGATACCTAGCGCATCATTAATATCAAGTCTTTGGACAGTGATATTAACTGCAAGTGGTACTCTTGGTGTAGTGAAATGTTGACAATATGTCATGTCAAATAATAAGCCTATCTTTGGATCGAGTTATTATTCACATGTAAACCGTATAATTGTCACACATTTATCACCACAAGTATGTGTGCAATTCGGCCAAGTATTAACCTTCCTTTGGGCCGGCTAATACCCGCATGAATATACACACACAAACATCCGACATCCCTCATAGACTATCTACGCAAGAGAGGTCACTTTGGCGACATCTTGTTTCAATGAGTCTACTTAGAATATTGGACAACTATTGCTAGTCTTAAAAGGCATCAAAAAATTGAATGTTGACTGAATTTTACAAAACTGAATCATGTCCAAAATTTATATACATGCATATTCATAAGATTATTACTCAAATAAAGTAATCAAAAACTAATCATGAATTTCAATTTGACAAAATTGGATATTAT
This sequence comes from Iris pallida, assembly GCA_029216955.1. NCBI lineage: Eukaryota > Viridiplantae > Streptophyta > Magnoliopsida > Asparagales > Iridaceae > Iris > Iris pallida. The sequence goes on from JANAVB010003535.1 coordinate 174,080, forward strand.
TACTATAACAAAATTCATGAAATAATCTACGGAGGATATGCATCAAAAAAAAATTCATAGACATTAACTGAAAATAATAACTCCAAAATATATATCCAAAACTGAACATATTTTACTACCAAAATAAGTCATATCAGCGACGAAATTAGCGACGCCGACTTAAAACGTCGCTAATATTTTTAGATTTAGCGACTCCAAAAGTATGCGTCACAATACGTCGCTGATAGCGACAAACAGCGACATATTGCGACTACCTTTTGTGTAATAAAAACCAACGTCGTTGATTTGTCGAAAAACGTCGCCAGTTTTATTAGTTCAGCGACGTTTAGCGTCGCAATGATTAAGGCGTCGCCGAATATTAAAGGAAAGTCGACATTTTGCTACGTATTTACAGACGTCGCTAACTTCTGCTAAATAGGGTTTCCTCGGTTCGACTTTTCATTTCTCCCTCCCCAAATTTTTTGTTCCCGCCCCTCTTCCCCCGACCTCGACGACAGCCCGACCCCCTTCCCTCCAGCGCCGCTCATCCTCCTCCTCCACCGTGAGCCCCTTCTCCTCCCTCCGGCGAGCCCCTTCTCCTCCTCCTCCTCCTCCACCGCGAGCCCCTCTCTCCTCCTCCACCGCGAGATCCTCCTCCTCCACCACCGAACTTGTCCTCCTCCTCCACCACCGCGAGGAGACTGAAGGTAAACCCTAACCCTAATTGAGGTGTTTTTCGTGTCCAAAATGGACACGGAGACACATTACGACCATGTGTTCACTGATACAGTGTGTTCGTGAGGTTTTGGACACTTTGCGTCCATTTGTTGGACACGTGGACACCCCCAAGCATGCATATATATGTATTTACCTCTGTACACTTGATCCCCTCCTCATCCACCACCGAACTTGTCCTCCTCCTCCTCCTCCTCACCACCGCGAGGAGACTGAAGGTAAACCATAATCCTAATTGAGGTATTTTTCGTGTCCAAAATGGACACGGAGACACATTACGACCATGTGTTCACTGATACAGTGTGTTCGTGATGTTTTGGACACTTTGTGTCCATTTGTTGGACACGTGGACACCCCCAAGCATGCATATATGTATGTATTTCACCTCTGTACACTTAATTCCCTACTTACACTTGTGTATTTTCGTATTAATTTGGATTTGCATATTGGGTTTGGATTTCGATATAGTGTTTGATACATTGTTTCACCTTGCAACATTCCTACACTTAGAGACGTTTAGTACACAACTAATTATTTTATCCTAGTTCGCAATTGTACTTTTGGGTAATCTAGGTATATTAGTTTACCAATATCCCCAATGGCCGGAGATTTTAAGTATATGAACCAATTAGTCAACATCTATTTGTTGAAGTATGGTACTCCATTCTTCGTAAGTTCTAGCTATATATGTCTCAAGATCCAATACTCAAAAATCCCAAGAAGAAGAAGAAGAAAAGAATAAAATGACATCGCTCAACATCCTATGACAACTCCATGAATAAAGTAGACGATCCTCCATACAAGTCTTCCTTCATCTATTGTCTTAAAGTGTGAGTTCTACAGTATGGTTCTCTTTGTAGAATTGTGTCTTATTTTAGACAACAAGGGTTTCCTATTTTTATAGGTAACATGACAACATGTGTAAGGGAACATATAGGTGTGTGTTTGTGTGTGTTTGAAAGGGAGTGTCACAAGAGTAAGGCGTGAGCATGTGTTAGTATTTTGAGCTATGAGAGTGTTTGTTCTATTGAGGTTAGTACCAACTGGAAAGTTAGGTTAAAAGAACCTGGAAACTATGGTGTGGTTGTATACAATGTATATGTATGTGTGTGTCTAGTGGGAGAAAGGGGGAGGGTTAACTAGTACCAGGTATTTGGAGAGGAGGGGAGTTTATATAGTATATATAGACTAATATCCTAAAACTTGACTTATACAACTTAGAAATGGCTAGTTTGACCAAGTTGGACTAGTTTAGCTTAGAGTTGACTCGGTTGGACTATACATAATATATAGACTAATATCCTAAAACTTGACTTATACAACTCAGCCTATATGAAATATTGTAGACACGGGTGATATACGCCGCGATAATCTCTGACCACCACACGCACAAACACGCGAAACAAAAGTTAGCAATGCGAAAAGAAGATGACCGATAATCTCTGACCATTTAACGTAAAATGTCATGTGTACATATACTTCGGAAAGTGTAGACTGCATGAACTGATAATTGCATATCATTCACTACCTTGATGTATCTATCTTACAGAATTATGGAGCTGAATTACTATCTGCGGAATCGTACTTGGATGTACAACCGTCATCCTGATGACATGTGCGGGTGGAGGATGAATTCATAGAGGGTGTACACCAGTTCCTGCAGTTTGCCAAGGCGTTCCCTCAGTACATGGACGGTACCAAAATTAAGTGTCCGTGTGTGAGATGTCGCAACTTGAAATATCATCCAGAAGTGGATGTCACGTATCATTTATACTCGAAGGATTTCACGCCGAATTACTATCAGTGGAGCGAGCACGGAGAACTTGTGTCTTTAGCATCGGAGTACGAGCCTTATGTGGATATCCACAACAATGCTCCTTATGACGATGGGTTGGTGAATATGGTTTTCGATACGGCCGGGCCTAGTTTCGATCCGGATGATCATGATGCACCTGAGGAGGCACCGAACCCCGATGCTGCACAGTTCATGGAGTTGCTGGAGAATGCAAGGACTCCATTATATCCTGGTTGTGAGGATCATTCACCGTTGGAGGTGGTTACAAGATTGTTGAGCATCAAGTCCGATTTTAACATGTCGCAAGATTGCTACAACCGTCTTATGGAGTTGCTTATAGAAATATTGTCTGAGGGTGCGAAATTGCCTAAAGACTTCTACCGGTCTAAGAGGATGGTTAGATCGCTCTGGATGGGATACGAAAAAATTGATGCCTGTCGCAACTGATGCATGTTGTACTACAAAGACGACAAGGATGAAGACGCCTGCAGATTTTGTGGTGTCGATCGCTAAAAGACATGTGGTAGAGGAAAGTCTGTCGGTGCCAGGAAGCCTATCTCTTCGATGCACTACTTGCCGTTGACGCCGTGGTTGCAGCGGTTGTTTATGGTGAAGGAAATTGCAGAAAACATGAGTTGGCATAAGCGGGAACATACCGAAGGAGTGTTGGATCACCCATCTGATGGAGAAGCATGGAAGCACTTTGATCGAGAGTATCCAGATTTTGCTTCTGATCCGCGTATTGTCAGGTTGGGTCTCTGCTCCGACGGTTTTATCCCATTTGGACTTTCGGGATCCCAGTATTCGTGTTGGCCTGTGATCGTCATCCCGTATAATCTACCGCCTTGGATGTGCATGAAGACTCCGTATATGTTTCTCACCGTTATTATCCTAGGTCCGAACAATCCGAAAAGGAACATCGATGTGTATTTACAGCCGTTGATTGACAAGTTGAATCAGCTGTGGGAAGTAGGTTCCAACACGTACGATGTATCTAGAAAACAAAATTTCCGGATACGGGCAACACTTATGTGGACCATCAACGACTTTTCGGCCTATGGAATATTATCTGGATGGAGCACGCATGGTCGTCTTTCATGTCCGTATTGCATGGACAGCACTAAGGCTTTCCGTTTGAAACACGGAGGCAAACCATGCTTCTTCGATTGTCATCGACAATTCCTGCCGAAGGATCATCCGTACCGGAGGAACAGGAATGCTTTTCGTGCTGGCGTTGTGGAGAAGGCTAATCCCCCGCCAAGGTGGACCGGATACACGATATGGAAAGAGGTAAAAGATTTACCAAGAGCTATTGAGCAGCCTGTTACGGGCTACAAGTGTGACGGATTTGGTCGCACTCATAACTGGACGAAGAGGAGTATATTCTGGGATCTTCCATATTGGAGCACCAATCTGATTAGACATAACCTTGATGTCATACATATCGAGAAGAACGTGTTTGACAACATAATTAATACTGTAATGGACGTAAAAGGGAAGACGAAAGACAATCCAAAGGCTAGATTGGACTTGGAAGAAATATGTAGACGTCCTGCATTGCATTTGATAGAGGACGGGAATAGGAAGTTGAAGCAGCCTAAGGCAATTTTTTCACTGGAGAAGGAGGATAAAGTGAGGCTTTGTAGGTGGATTCAAGGTCTGAAATTTTCAGATGGGTATGTTTCGAACTTGAGAAGATGCGTCGACCTCAAGGAGAACAAACTGACAGGTATGAAGAGCCATGATTGTCACGTATTCATGGAGCGGTTAATTTCGATTGTATTTCAGGAATTCTTACCGCAGGCAGTTTGGGATCCATTGACGGAGCTTAGCATATTCTTCAGGGACCTTTGTTCTAAGAAATTGCTCGTTGATCGTCTAGAAAAGCAAGAGAAGGACATTGCGGTAACACTGTGCAAGCTAGAGAGGGTGTTCCCTCCTGGATTCTTCGACTCTATGGAGCATTTGTCGATTCATCTTTCCTACGAGGCACGTGTTGGTGGACCCGTCGAATATCGATGGATGTACCCGTTCGAGCGACATTTGAATCACCTAAAAAGAAAGGTAAAAAATAAGGCTCGGGTCGAGGGTTCTATTTGTGAAGCCTATATTCTCGAGGAGATTACAAATTTCTGCTCCTCCTATTTCAAACCTCATGTTGCTACGAATAGAACGAGGGCTCCGAAAAACGACGACGGATATGAAGAATTTAATGATGGAATACTGAAAGTATTCTATGCGTCCGAAAAGTCTTCGGGGAAAATGAAGAAGAGATATTTGAATGACGAAGAGCTAAGGGCTGCTCAGTTGTATGTATTACTCAATTGCGACGAGGATGAAGTGGAGAAGCTAGAGGGGTAAGTAACTCAGGATGATGAGTTTACGTCATCTCAATATAATAGTATAAGCTAATATTATTGTACTAATCGGCGGTTTGCTTCGTTGTTTTCCAGCACATATAATGATGAGTTGAGGCTGGTTAGACCCTACCTAACAGACGAAGCATTAGAACAAGAAATGAGATGTCATTTTCCTTCTTGGTTGAGCCAATATGTAAGTAGCTCGGTAATTACTAGCCTCTTCTAATGCAACTGCGCAATAAATAACTTATTATCGCTTCTTTGATATTCAGGTCGATCGTCTAATTTCACCCGAGATTGAATTAATTAGAACTCTTGCCAAGGGACCAATTACTTTTGTTAAAATATGACCAAGTTACTGTGTCAATGGCTTTCGGTTCAAGTCGACAAATGCTCCGATCAGAGACAGCTTCCTGGATCTTGATTCCATAAAAAACAGTTGTTTGTGTATCAAGTCTTCGAACTACAAAGACGTCGATCCAGTAAATGATTACTTTGGTATCTTGCGACAGATTGTGGAGTTGTCATATAATAATGGCAGAGAACCGGCAAAGATCGTGTTGTTCAAGTGTGAATGGTTCGATCCGATTGAAAATCAAGGTTAAAAAATTGACAAGCATGGTCTTCTGGATATAAACTACAAGCGTAGATATCAAGGCTACGAACCGTTTGTCCTAGCAACTCAGGCTCAGCTCGTGTACTTCACAGCTTATCCGAGACGGAGAGCAACGAAGTCTGACTGGTGGGCAGTATGCAAGACTAAAGCCAGAGATACTTTTGATGTTGACGAAAAAGCTTACCAGGAGGACGAGCTACCTCTTGTAACCAATATTGTCGATGTGGACTCCACGAAGTTACGCATTACACGACACATAATGTAGAAGATGTAGAATTATCCGAAGAGGAAGACGAAGCCGACGAAGGCGAAGATGAAAGTGAAGATGAGGAGGAAGAGAAAGATGAGGTCGAGGAAGACGAACAAGATGATTATTCTGAAGATGATTGAGAGAGATATACTTATCTGAACTTAGATGTTTTTTCTAGAATATATTATCTGGACTTAGATGTTTATTGTAGAATGTATCATTATATGTTGTCTTGGTTATTATCTTGTCTTTGTTGTACTTTCATATTTCTAGTCTCTATTATTTATTGTACTTTCATATTTCTAGTCTCTATTATTTGTTGTACTTTCATATTTCTAGTCTCTATTATTTGTTGTATTATCATATGCTGTTATCAGGTATGACAGGTCGTCGCGGAGCGTTCCGAGGGAGACAACGAGGTCACTCTCCTCCGGTACTTCCTACAGGTACTGCTAGAGGACGGAGTTTTCCTTCGGTACCTCATTCTGGTACCGGCTCTGGATCCTCGTCGTCGATTACTCCTCCATATCGAACAGTAGGTGGGCCTGCTGGGACGACGTCACGTGGCATATTTCCTGGGACGAGTAGTTCCAGGCCTGTTGAGAGTGCTCGCCCGTCTAGCGTTCCTACTGCTGATACGACGATGGAGACGGATGAGCAGATGGCGGAGGCTGCAGCGACGGCCGAGGCGGCGGCGCCGACGGCCGACCAGCATCATGCAGATGATGCGTGCGCACCTCCGGAGGAGAGGAGGACGGAGATCTGGGCCGACGCTACAAAGTAGGTGTTTTGGTTTATAATTTTTTTTCTTTCTGTTTTTATCATAAATTAACTTTTTTCATGAATATAATATATTTGTATAGATATCGTCCCCCAGAGGTACAGAGACGTCTAGGCCACATGCTGAGGCATAATTATGGTGGTGCTTGGATTAACTACTCTGATGCTCCGGACGAGAGGAAGGCCTTCTGGTTTGCGCGCTTCAAGGTTAAAATATATTTCCTTTTAACATGAATCATATAATTTTTGTATATTATATATAACTGATAAATATTTGGTTTGCGTTCTTCTAGGATATGTTTTTCTATCCACCGCACCGGACCGAGCAGATCGAGGGGATGTTTCCTGTCGTCGCTGCCAAGCTGATCCGCGACTCTATCAATGATCAGAAGGATCGTGATCGTGCCGAAAAGCCGATCCAAGGTTGGATCACCCCTGATCAGTGGAATGCGATGAAGGCTCGATTCGAGGAGCCAAGGTACAAGGAGAAGTCGGAGAAGGCCAAGGCGGCTAGGCAACATGCCTCGAAGTGGTACGGTGGGTCGATTCCGATGACGAAATATTTCCGTCGTCTGGTAAGTCTTTCTCTTTTACAAATATTATTTTAATGCAAAACCGATAAATTATTACTAAGATAATATATTTAATTACAGGTAAGGTCGGTAACGTCGACATGGTGACCGTCTTCCTGGCCACCCATCGTCGCGGCGGTGACCTTATTGACGAGAGGGTCGAGCAGACTTATGTAAGTATTACAATACGTTATCTTAATTTAATACTTCATGTCAATTTTAATATAACTTAGTAAATATGATACAAATAAATATTCATGTAGTTAGTAATAATAAGTACATTAATTAGAAATTAGAAATAATAAGTACATTAATTAGAAATTAGTAATAATAAGTATATTAATTAGAAATTAGTAGTTAGTAATAATAAGTACTTTCTAGGTCGAGTATCAGAGGCTGCGGGAACGGGCGGCTGCTAGTGCACCTGATGCAGGAGAGGCCGGTACTTCCTCGCAGCCCACTCAAGATCCGTCGGCGAACGAGCTGTGGATGGCCGCCGCTGGTGGACTCCGTAGGGGTACGTACTACGGTACGGGATCCTATGGCGCCCTAGTTGCGACCCAGTCCTCTAGGACATCTTCTGCTAGTGTGCATGGTCCACAGCCGTCCCAAGAGTCTGCCCGAGTCCACCAGATGATGGAGTCTCTCCGTGACGGCCTGCTACGACGGATCGAGGAGCAGTCTCAGCACCCTACGGAGGATCCTTCGCTGCTAACACGATTGGATGCACTCGACCGCGACATTATGGACCTCAGGGAGACGACTGAGAGGACAGAGCGCACCGTTGGAGGGTTAGAGCGCACGGTGACGGAGCTGCAGACAGGACAAGTGACCATGACCGAGAGGATGAGATTGGCGCAGGAGTCGATGGTCCAGAGCAGTGATAGAATGTTATCTATCATGGATTCATACCACCAGCGACTTACAGCGTTGGAGCGTGCTGGTCCTTCGGGTGCGCCTTCATCGTCGTCGACTCCGCCGCCTCTACCGCCTTCTTCTTCGACACCGACTCAACCGACGTCACTGCCTCCTCCATCGGTATCGATTTCACTTGAGGAGTATGAGTTGTACTTATCCCTTCGTCGCGGCGGTGCCCCTCCTGCACCAGATTCCTAATAGTCCTAGTTAGGACTGTTTCTTTGTGTTTGTTTCATTCTTTATTTGTGACTTGGATATTTGTTGGTTGTGTAGATTTGGATGTTTGGATCCTATTCTATTTGTTGGTTGTGTGTAGACTTTGGTTATTTGGTTGTAGACTTTGTTATTTGGTGTAGAATTGGTTATTTGGATACTTGGTTATTTAGATATTTGGTTATTTGGTTAGTTGTTGTGTGATTGTTGTAAACTTGGTTATAGGGACTGAAATCTGTGTACAGTGAAAAATAGACATTCTGAGAACTGGACATTGTGTGATTGTTGTAGACGTGGTTATAGGGACTGAAACCTGTGTACAGCGAGAAATGGACATTCTGTGATTGTTTGGATCCTATTCTACAGTGAGAAATTGTTATCTTTTTAAACTGCAGGAAGAAATGGACATTCTGTATATTATTATTTTTTTATTTTTTTTGCAGTTTTAGCGACGTTTATCGACGTTTACCGACGTCCACCGACGTACCTATGCGTCGCTAAACGTCGGTAAATATGCGATATTATCCAGGGTACCGACGTTTAGCGAAGTCAATATATGTCGGAGAACGTCGGTAAACGTCGGTGTACGTCGGTAATCATCCCAGGAATTCCCAGGATTGACCGACGTTTAGCAACTTTGAACATGTCACTAAACCACCGACGACTCGACGGTAATTCGTCGGTAAAGTTACCGACGCATAGCGACACGAAGTAATACGTCGCTAAGCCACCGACGACACGACGGTAGACGTCGGCAATAGACCGACGTACAAATACGTCGGTAAACGTCGGTAATTGCGACGTTTGGCGACGTTTTGAAGATCAGCGACTTACATTTCCGCGACCAACCCAAAACGTCGGCAATTTCGTCGCTAAATATTTTTAGCGACGAAAAATGTAGTTTTAGCGACGTCTTTAGGCGTCGCTAAAACGACTTATTCTGGTAGTGTTTGGTCTAAATTGAGCATTATCAGCACCTCTTTCCTCTTTAAGTATCCAAATATCTAAAGAAAATCTTTTTTAAAAGAAGAACAAGCAAACTTTAGACCAATTTAGAGACTAATTATTTAATAACCGAATCCATCAATCAAAATATTACTTCAAATAATCCATAAGGATTGTACCAAAATTTATCTACTATCTCATAAACATGTGAATCTTTTTGCATAATTTAAAAATATTATTTTCATATCATCACATGTATATGTACTAAAAATTGATGGTCCCGATATTACAATATTCTAGATCAGACCCCAATACGATATAAATTTAGACTAATAAATCCATAAATAAATAATATTAAAACCAAATACTAAACCCAAGCCATCTCATATTCACCATTAGTTCAAACAACAAATATTAAAATACGGATGAATTTACATCTTCATTATTAAAAAATAATCAATAATATTAAAAATTGATGGTCAATTTAGTTCAAACAACGAATATTAAAACCAAATACTAAACCCAAGCCATCTCATATTCACCATTAGTTAAAAAATAATAAATAAATTTATTTGAACTAAATTGACACATTAAATAAATCTCCAAAGTTGAAGTCACCCATATTCGTACTTATTCAACATAAGTATGAATCTCCATAATGAATGCACGATTTCTAAAGCAATATTAGATGTATATGTTCTAAATTGAATGGATCAGCATAAAAAAATTGTTTGAACTATCGTAACCCTAAATCAAATTAGATGAAACGATCTAGGGTTCCTGAAAAATACTAAAAAAAAAAAATTCTGAAATTTTGATCTCATAAATCAAACATGGAGGCTCTGATACCACTTGTTAGATTTTTTATTGTGCCATGTCGATTCATGAGATGAAAAACATAAATTAAATTGCGGAAGCGTACCTGAATCCATTGCTAGGCTTGACGGATCTTGAAACGATCGTCTCTTTATTGGGTTCGATCTTCCAACTTGCTACGACCCTTAATGACAAAGAAGAATCCGAATCCTTTGTCCCTCTCTTTCTGTTGATGGGGATGCAGAAGAGAAAAAGAGAAAACCTCTCTTTTGGTGGCCGTATAAGTTGGGGACCATAATCCTAATGAATACACATATATATAGATATGTGTGTTGTGATATTTCTAATTTGGCCCCTCATCAAATTAGAATTATCTCCGGTATCTACACATTAATTCCATGACAATTATACCCTTAAGCCAATTTCCAAATAGACCAGTTTAATTTGGCTTAATTATTTAGATAGCCCAAACACAATTAATTTTACATGTGTAGCCCTAATTATTGAATAATTCCAACATGAAAATGTTAATGGAGCCAGAGGAAGAAGATGGAAGCGATGAAGTCCCCAACAGGAAGACAGTTCTAAATAGGTTCTTCGAAAGGTGAATTGGAATATCGTAATTTTTGTTGGTCTCTGAGTGTTTGTCATAATATTAGTCATAAGGTTGTGTTAGTTGTTGGATCAAATATTACTTGAAACTAATGATAATGCCTATTTTGGATTAGTGGTTCATGTCGCATGCCAGTTGGATCGTCTTTCTGTGCACAAATGTTGAACTCTTTTAGTGTTGATGTTAATTGTTGATGATGCTCTCATGAATTAGCAATTTCTAGGGATCTTGGCATGAAGATTGGGAGTGAATGATGTGTTTTTGTTATTCTGGAAACCTATGCTATTGAGTGTGCCTTGATCTTCAAAAACGGAAACATGGTCAGTGCGGACCTAAGCTATTGTGTGTCCAGACCTTCAAAAATTGAAACTTTGTTGGTGCTAATTTGATAGGAAATTCCAGACTTAGGAATGCTTTGTTGGTGTTCAAAAACGGGAATACTTTTTAGTTGTTACAGTAATTGATGCATTTTTTTCCCTAAAATATTTTGTTAGGAACACATTTATGGTGTTCCAAAACTGGAACACCTTTTAGCCATTCTAGCAAATGACATCTGAAACGCTTTGTTAGGTACGCTTTATTGGTGTTCCTAATCTGGAACACATTTAAACCGTTCCAATATACGTTTCTTGGAACACTTTAAGTCCGTTCCAAAAAATTTGCCAGCCCAAAAATAGGCACGGATTATAGGCGTTCCAAAAATTATTTGGAACGGAATCCCTCTGTTCCAAAATGGCTATTTTGGTGTAGTGAGCTATTTCTGTGATCTTTCTAACCATCCTGCTCGATTTGCATGTTAACATATTTTGAGGCAAGCATATGAAATTGTATAACATTAAGCAACTATCATATTCATCCCGTGCCACGTGCATTTGTTAAGCAGTGAAAGGGTGTGGAGGTCACTGGCAATGTCAAGCCATTTCGGACTATAGCTGGGTTAGACGGCGAACCTTTCACGGCGGGTAGCGAGCCCTGTGCGAAAGTTTTCGTATAACCTACGCCGATGAAAGGCTGGCGCTTGCTATACTCGTTCCTCCCGGGCCGAATCGGTCCCTTGGCCTAGGCAACCGTTCGAGAAAACTTCACCTTGTCGACAAGTTGTCCAATGACCGTTTGCAGAGTCTTTGTTATGAACTTAGTCGATTTACTCACTTAGCCATATCGTTGCGATAAACGTTAATCAATTCATTCATTGTTTTGCATAGGCTAAGTAGAATTGTATAAGGAAGCATGTTTTCCATTTCAAGGTCGACAGTTTGATAGCAAGTATTTCGTGAAGAATCGTGCCACGATTTTTTTGATTCTACACTATTATGACAAGCATTCATTTTACTTCACATATTAATTTTTGAAGTAGAGGGACGAGGTGAAGGAGGTCAGCCACTCACCTTAGAATTGCTTCAAGCGAGCGACCGGTTGGCTGCGCTGACGTCGCCTACGCGATCACCTGCAATCGTATAAGCAACTGATTAGAACACTGTGTAATTCAAAAAATTTCGATAGGAATGCGAAGCTCGAAAACGTAAGTTAAGAAAATTCATCGAAAACATTCACGAAAAATGCATTCACGAAAACCTAAGCCAAAGCCAAATCAAGTGCGGCATAAAAATCAGAGCAACGGGAGGTCTCTCCCGACTCAGCCGCAGAGCCAATCCTCGAGGCGCAACCCGCTGAATATGGAACTTGGTTCCGAAGAAGCCATTCCATAACATGGAATGGATCTTAATTCAACCGTTCCCGTTCGATCGACTCGGCCGATTTTGACCTATCGGTCCCGACCGAATCGATAGCGACAATGTTCCTTTCTCATGCACCCCGTGGACGAAAACGGGACACGATGTAGGGACGGGGCACTACAGGAGCGGGGGACACGACAACGGAGGCGGGGGCGCGGCAGCGGAGGCCGGGGGGGATGATGGCAGAGGCGGGGGGCGGGTGGCGCGGTTGGGGGCGGCCGACGGGGGCGGTGGAAGGAGAGGGGTGAGGCGGGAGGGTGGGGTGGGGGAAGAGAGAGGAGAAAGGTATTTTCAGGAAATTTTTTTTCAGGGTATCAAATTGAAAGGGAAAAAAAAGTTTAGAGTATCAACTTGAAAAACGAAAATAGTTGGGGGTCTCAAGTTGCAATTAAGCAAATTATATATAATATTATTTTTAGTTCAAGTGGCACGTGTCAAGTCTTATTCCCAAAATACGTAGGACTATGATACATGGCAATGATCAGCTGCGTATTAAACGAACTCCAATCCAACTTAGCCACATGGGCTACCACTTTCCATGTGCACAAATTAATAAAAGATGAATATTATATTGGAATACAGACTTGTGGTTGCCACATGGATGTCATGAGGTTATTATTTAGAGTTCAAAATATGAAAAAACTCCAACAAAATTTTCAAATGATAACACTAATAAACCCTTAACAAATTATAACCAAATGAATCCAAAACTCACACCCATAACTAATTCTTAACGACCTTAACCCCTATTAAGAACGAGGAAAAAGTGGTTATGTTGTTATAAGGAAATGAGATTTAATGATAGATATCAACGGAAAAATGTGATCTGAAACTTTCTGGACATGGACGGTCCTGACCCAAGGCAAACTTAACAACGGTCCATGACCCAAAAACTAAAGGGGCATCAATATAGACATATCCAAATTGTAATATGGGCAACCCTTAAGTCAAAAAAAATGTGTATAGTGGTTATCATGTTAGATTTACACACTAGAGGTTCTTACTTCAATTTCGGAAGGCAACAATTTTTTTGTTATATTTATTTTTTATTTTAGTTATTTTTTCACATTATGTATGGGGTCCCATTTCGAAAATCTTTTGTTCGAAAATCCTAAAATTTGTTTTCAAACTTTGCAAAAACAACCATTGGTGAATCTTAGACCTAAAATTTACTAAGCCATATTTACAAACACATGAAATAAACATAGGAAGTAAGATTAAGAAAACCTCGAATTGTAAAAGAAATAGAAGAACAAGATGAGAAATAGAAAATTTTATCTTAATTGAGAATGAGCCATAATGCATGCCATCTCAAATTTGAAAGAACTATGGTTTGAAGATAAGTGTGTTGATGTTGGGGAGGAGAAAGTAGGAAAAGAAAGAGAGGGTGGTCTTTAGAGAAGAAAGAGATAAATTTATATTTTGATTTGTGTCGTCTCCGACCGTGCCTAACAAAAAATTGACTTAGGCGCATATCGTGTAATGTCCTATTTAATTTTCGTAGGGTCTTTAACATTTATCATTGTTTTCTTAATTAGATATGATCAGTCATTAATGATCGTTCATGTTCTGGACTTTTAGCACTAGAACTCCCTTTTATTTCCATTTTTATTTGGTTCGAACTTAGATTATAACCCAAGGTGATGACTTCTTCATTTACCTATGTTACAACTGGACCACCGCTTTGGTGGGGCAGCATTAAAACTTGACAATTGCATAGTGTACAGTGTGTAAATTTAAGTTGTTAAAATAGTCTCTCTCTACGTTCTGAGATTATGTACTCTGTATCTATGCATGATCGACGATTTGTGAGTTACAACTTACGACCTACAACTTACTTCAGATTTAACCAAAACGATCAATTCACATGGAACTCGAACAAGGTCGTTTCTAATATTCTAAGGACCTTGTACAAATACTAAAAAAATATTTTTTGAACATCTAATAGCCCTGTTATTGTAATTTCTAAAAGATAGAGGGACCTAAATCCAAAAATGGGAATTTCATATTAGTTATATATTTGGAGTTAAAAAAATTGGAACTTTTTTATTTTTGGGATCTTGTGAGATCATACCACTTGCCCATGCTCAGAAACTATAGTAAATCCGAGTTTCTTCGAACGTATTGTCACACTACTCCTAATTGTGAGTTAAGAATATAATTAAGTAATAACAACAAGTCCGTGTGTTCTCTAGCGTAGTGGTATTAGATCGGACATCCAGAAAGATCGACAAGGATTGTGTGTGTGTGAGTGAGATTTAAGAAGGAAAAAAAAAAAAAGGTAGGGAAGAAATAAGTGTTGTTAATTTCCGTATAATTTACACTTACAAAATGAACAAACAAAAATCAGGGAGTATCCATCTGCATCAACATATAGAGCGTCAGGACCTCCAGACTGGACTCGTCTATGGTGTCCAAGAACGGCTTCCAGTGGCAGAACCTCTCCCTCCGGATGACCTCCACCACCTCCTCCGCGCCGGACACGTCGACTCCCGCGCCGTCGCCGACCCTCGACCCGACCCGGCTCTTCGGCAGGAGCAGGTAGACCTCCCCGGCCACGAGCTGCTCGTCGGCGCGCATCCCGGCCACCCGGCGGCCCCCCGCCAGCTCCCGTCTGCGGGCCACGACGTGGCCCGGGGCGTCGAGCATCAGCTCCGCGGCGGACGCGGGGACGTCGACGCGGCGGACGCGTCCGCCGGGGCCGACCAGCTTCGCGGTCGGACGCCGGCCGGCGCCCTTCGGGATGCAGGAGTTCACGTTTCCCATGGTGAGAAGAGCCGGTGAGGGGACTGGGCTAGGGTTAGTGCATGCATATATATTATTAATACGACGTTGTTTCGTACGTAGCTCTTGGGAGTAAAACTTTGATACAGCCGGCTGTATCAAAGTTTTGATACAGCCGGTGTATGACAGGTGGGCCCCCCTATATATATTTAGTTACACGGTTTACGAAGAAATAGGGGGGGCCCACCTGTCATACACCCGGCTGTATCAAAACTTAGATACAGCCGGCTGTATCTAAGTTTTCTCCAGCTCTTGGAATGGTTGGGATTGGACGGCCCTTTGATTCTATTATGCGCTCATAGCCAAATGGATGACAAATTCTGAAGGAGTAATGCTGAGCTGTACTTTTACTTCTACGTCACAAAACAAACAAATATATTTTTTTTAAGTGACATATGATATGGCTATTGATATAGCGGTTGACATTTACAAAATTTAATATTAAAATTTAAATTAGTATTAATGTTAACATTAACATTAAATTAAGAAAAAATTTATGAAATGTCCAAAAAACGAAAAAGTTTTATGAAAAATCCACCGCGCAATAACATTTCATCGCGTGCCCAGAATTAGGAAAAAATATATAAAGAGGGTTCCGAATGACCGTTTTGTCCTTCCTTCTAATTTATTGAAAACACCCACGAAACTACTCTTAAAAAAATGTTTCGATACTTCATCTTCTTCCATACGCTGCTCACTTTCGAATCTAGGTTTTCTCCTCAAAAATCTTCAAAAACTCGTCGGAAAATTTCGAAAAGACCGAGACAAACGGCAAAAGTGCTAAAACGGAGGTCCAAACATCATTTTTTTGCGATTCTAAAATTTCGAAAGGCCGTCTAACGAAAAAGCAGTTAATCTCAGGCTCCTCGAAGATGCGCTCATTTTGCGACAGACCGGGTCTCGTTTCGACCTCCTAGTCAAAAGTTATGGCCCTCCAAAGTTTCAACTGACCATAAAATGCAGGAGAATGGCCATTCTCCGTGTTAGAACACGAAAAATGTTACTTTTGCATGAGGGAGACCATTCTCCGTGTTAGTAACACGGAGAATAGAATTCTCCATCTTAATTTACACGGAGAATGGCCATTCTTTGTGTTAGTAACACGGAGAATGTTATTCTCCGTCTTAATTTACACGGAGAATGACCATTCTCCGTGCTAAATTATACGGAGAATGGCCATTCTTCGTCTTAATTTACACGGAGAATGGTCATTCTTCGTGTAATTTAGCACGGAGAATGGTCATTCCAGTGTTAAAATGCAGGACATTCTTCGTGTTAAATAAAACGGAGAATGACATTCTCCGTGTTAAATAAAACGGAGAATGGTCATTCTCCGTGTAATTTAGCACGGAGAATGGTCATTCCAGTGTTAAAACGCAGAAGAATGGCCATTCTCCGTGTTAGAAAACACGAAGAATGCCATTCTCCGTGTCTCTCCGTGTTAAGTTAAATAAAACGGAGAATGGCATTCTCCGTGTTAAATAAAATGGAGAATGGCATTCTCCGTGTTAATTTACACGGAGAATGGTCATTCTCAGTGTTAAAACGTAGGAGAATGACCATTCTACGTGTAATTTAGAACGGAGAATGACATTCTCCGTTCTAAATTATATGACACGGAGAATGGTCATTCAAATGTTAAAACACAGGAGAATGGCCATTCACCGTGTTAGAAACACGGAGAATGTCATTCTCCGTGTTAGTAATACGGAGAATGGCATTCAACACGGAGAATGGCATTCTCCGTGTTAATTTACACGCAAAATGGCATTCTTCTTGTTAAAAATGCATGAAAAAAAGAAGAAGAAGAAGATGAGCGATGATCGGAGTTCGATTGAAAAAAAGCACGGTGAATTACGAACGATCTTTGCGATCTCTGCTGAAGATGAGAGCAATGGAATTCAGATCTCTCGTGAACAAGAAGAAGAAGAAGAAGAAGACGACGAGAATCGCAATCTAAATCTGAGTTTGTGCGGAGGGGTAGTTATGGTATTAATTTTGTAAATATATAACATCTAAAGGGAATCTTGGAATACTTAACGTGAAAATATATAATTCTGGGCATTTCATAAAACCCATCATGCGGGTGGATTTTTCATAAAAACCAACCCCGAAATTGGGTTTCTCAGCAATTTTCAGTTAAATTAATATATACATCAACATTAAATTAATATGAACATTAAAATTAATATTAATATTAAAATTAGCATTAACATTAACATTAATATTAATATTAACATTAATATTAAAAAATATTGGCTAATTAGTTTTTTGGATAAACATTTGTCATGTTATTTGCTATGTCAGTTGCCATGTTGTATGCCACATAACGGAAGATGGCATCAGCTAAATTTTTTGGAAAACAAATAGGATAATTGCAAAACAAAACAGACTAATTAGGGTTTGGATTCTGACTTTTATACCAAATAGTGGCGGAGCATAAGTCCGAACTATAGTCCGGACTAAAAAGAAATATTTTTTTTACTAGAGCTAAAAGTAAATTAGCACATGTAACAACAAGTGAGCTTTTTTGTTCAATTGCTAGATTGTTGGGTGTTTATTTGGTAGGTCCAAGGTTTAATTCACTACCAAAATAAGTCATATTACCGACGTAATTTGCGACGTTTTTCGAAAACGTCGCAGATAAAAAACAATTTACCGACGTTTTCTTATGACGTCGCAAGACGTCACTACTAGCGACGTTCAGCGACGTTCAGCGTCGTATAGTAACAACGTTTGCGTATTGAAAAACTCACGTCGCGGATATGTCGGTGAACGTCGCTAATATCATTGATATTAGCGACGTTTGGCGACGTTTTTACTATGGCGTCGTTAATATCAATAAAGTTGCGACGGTTACCGACGCGCTTATGTTACGTCGCTAATGTGCGAATATAGGTCAGTTTCGATTTCACTTCCCCCCATTTCCTCCCCTCCCCCCAATATTTTCCTTCCCCCCCCATTATTTCCCGACCCCGAGCACCCCTGTCCCCTCGACCCCCGTCCGACCGCGCCCTCGGCGACCCCCACCGACCGCCGCGAGCACCGACCCCGTCCAGCCTCCTCCTCCACCGCCCAGCCTCCTCCTCCACCGCCTCTCCGACCTCCTCATCCTCCTCCTCCTTCCCGGCAGCCCCCGTCGAACCCGACCCCCTACCGCCGCCGTTCGCCAGAGCACCTCCTCCTCCTCCTCCTTCTTCCCGGCAGCCCCCGCCGAACCCGACCCCCTACCGCCGCCGTTCGCCAGAGCACCTCCACCGCCGCTCCTCCTCCTACTCCTTCCCGGCAGCCACCTCCACCGCCGCTCCCCCTCGCCGTCGTCGCTCCCCCTCGCCGTGACGGTCAGGTAAACCCTAACCCTAACCGGTTGTATACCTTACAGATTTGGGCTATCTATATATAGATATGTGTTGATTTAAAGGAACAAATGGAAGAGAGGGTTAGATGTTAGTGAGTATATTATACATATTGCTATAAATGTGTGTGAATGCAAGTAGATAGTTAGAGCATCTCCAACCCTATTGTGACTTTGGAAAAAAGTTGTTGCCACATAGGAATGACAAAATTTTATTCAAAAGTTCTTCTCCAATGCAATTGTCAAGTCAATTGTGAAGCTTATGTGGCAAAAATTAAACAAGACATTGTGAAGTTGGTTGTCTAGTTCTAGACAATGCACTTGACAGTGTCTTGTTCTCCATGTCATCAATTATGAATAAAAAATATTAGGAAAAAGAAAGAATATGAGTAGTTGTCTTGAAAGTTGGGAAAGAAGTAAATATCTTAATACTTTATCTTCCAAGTTGAAAAAAGTAAACATTTTGCATTGGAGAAGATTTTCTTACTTCATTGTCATTTGTCAATATAATCTTGCCACCTAGACAAGACATTGTCTTGTGCCTAATGCCACATATGATTCACAACATATAACAAGACAATAGGGTTGGAGATGCTCTTAGAGTATGGTGGGTAACAGTTGAGTTATAGAGTAGGTAATGGATTAGAGTATAGGTATATGGCTAATGAGATGCTACACTATGTAATGTGTTTGAGAGTCCTTGTAAGGGATATATGTTTAGACTATAGACATTGGGTATATATACCTTGATATGTATATATGATATAGTATTATGGTATCCTAGGATATCCTAGTTATATTGGCCTATAGTTAGTTATGAGTTAGTATATCATAGAATTGACTTAATAGTCTAAGTGACCTTGTTGACTAGTCTAGGTTTGACCAAACCCTAGATTTTGACTTAGTTTGACCAGAAAGTTAACCCATATTCAGTCAAACCCTAGATTTTGACTTAGTATATGGTTACTAGATCCTAGTGTAGAGTAGTATGTAGAGGAGTATGGCTACTAGTGATATATAGATATGTAGGTCCATGTGTATCTGTATCGGACTATCGCTATCGGTATCGAACTATCGCTATCGGTATCGGACTATCGCTATCGGTATCGAACTATCGGTATCGATCGAACTATCGGTATCGGACTATCGCTATCGATATCGGACTATCGCTATCAGTATCGACCGTATATACTTAGTATCGGGCGTAGCGGATTAGTATCGATCAGTATATAGGTTTGTGTTAAGATCAAGGTTCAAAGTATCGGTATCGGAATAGTAGGCCGAATAGGAGGCCGAGATAGTCGAATGAGAAGAAGGGAAGAAGGGAGGAGCAGATGGGTCTAGAGCCATGGTGGAGGAGGAGAAGTAACATGAGAGCAGTTTCCGCCGTAACATCTCCTGTGGCTCTGCTGGCAACTGAAGTCCAGATGCTACAAAGGACGATCCTTCGCTGAAATCGACTACAACACCCATCAGTTCAAGTTCATTCCTATATGAGTAGATTCCAATGCCATAGAAGCCATCAGTTTGTTGACCTTCCTCTATGGCATTGGAATATACTCATCTAGGAATGAACTTGAACTGATGGGTGTTGTAGTCGATTTCAGCGAAGGATCGTCCTTTGTAGCATCTGGACTTCAGTTGCCAGCAGAGCCAGGAGATGTTACGGCGGAAACTGCTCTCATGTTACTTCTCCTCCTCCACCATGGCTCTGGACCCATCTGCTCCTCCCTTCTTCCCTTCTTCTCATTCGACTATCTCGGCCTCCTATTCGGCCTACTATTCCGATATGCGTTTGATACGGTCTACCTAACCTATATACTGATACTAATCTGATACTATCTGATATTAAGTACATCCGGCTTACTAGCTAGCGGATCCACCAGTTACATGATTATATACTAATTATGTTTAGTTTGTCTTACGATACAGATTTTTACATCCAATATAATCCAGTTGACCAATGTAACCCAAGATGTTGTCTTATTGACCTAGTTTAGCCTTGTTTTACTAGATTGTTGATCGAAAAGATAAATGCAATGCATGAATGAATGGATGAAAAGATAAATACATGTATAATAGTAGGTAATGATATGCAAAACTGAAAAGATAAATGCAATGCATGAATGAATGGATGAAAAGATAAATGCAATCCATCGGAAAAGCTTTGACACTTGCATAACATTCACTACCTTGATGTATCTATCTTACAGAATTATGGAGCTGAATTACTATCTGCGGAATCGTACTTGGATGTACAACCGTCATCCTGATGACATGTGCGGTGTGCGGGATGAATTTATAGAGGGTGTACACCAGTTCCTGCAGTTTGCCAAGGCGTTCCCTCAGTACATGGACGGTACCAAAATTAAGTGTCCGTGTGTGAGATGTCGCAACTTGAAATATCATCCAGAAGTGGATGTCACGTATCATTTGTACTCGAAGGGTTTCACGCCGAATTACTATCAGTGGAGCGAGCACGGAGAACTTGTGTCTTTAGCATCGGAGTACGAGCCTTATGTGGATGTCCACAACAACGCTCCTTACGACGATGGGTTGGTGAACATGGTTTTCGACGCGGCCGGGCCTAGTTTCGATCCGGATGATCATGATGCACCTGAGGAGGCACCGAACACTACCAAAATAAGTGGTTTTAGCGACGCCCAAAAACGTCGGAAAAACAACAAAATCCGTCGCTAATATGTATCACCGACGTATTTACCGACGTTTAGGTTTTGTCGCCGTTTCCTTAGTCGCTGATTACAAAAACGTCGCTGAACGTCGCAATTACCGACATTCAGCGACGTAACAGTACGTCGGTGAGTTATCGACGTTTATCGTCGTTCCGTCGGTATATTAGCGACGTATATGTAGTCGCTACACGTCGGTAAAGACCTGGAATAGTTACCGACGTCTACCGTCGTTTCGTCGGTAATATAGCGACGTGAATGTTGTCGCTAGACGTCGGTAAAGGTCCTGTACATTTTTGCAGCTAGTGTCGGTAAACGTCGGTAAATACGTCGGAGAGCTGTACTTTTTTGCAGTTAGTCGTCGGTAAATGTCGGTAAAACGTCGAAAAAATATATTATTTGCAGCTTGTCGTCGGTAAACGTCGGAAAAAGACGTCGCTAAACGTCAGTAAGCGTCGCTAAACGTCGCTAAAGTTGTAAAAAAATAAAAAAAATAAAACACAGATTCTATATTACCACTCACAATTCTATAAAACACATATAGGTACACATTCAAATCCCCACTCACAATTCCAAATCACAGCGCATTCAAACCCCCACTCACAATTCCAAATCACAGATAGCTTTAATCTAAGTTAATTAACATCCAATCCAAACACAATTAACATTTATCGACGAAGGAATTAACATCCAATCCAAACAAGTCACAAGTCAATTCGATACAAACACAACTAACATCCAATACAAACATCCAATCATAGGTCACAAATATAAGATGATACAAACACAAACAAAAGTCCTAACTAGGACTACTAGTGATCTGGTGCAGGAGGGGCACCGTCGCGACGAAGGCGTAAAAACTCCTCATACTCCGCAAGTGAAATCGATACAGATGGAGCGCCAGGCTGTGACGTCGGTGGAGTCGGTGTCGAAGAAGAAGGCGGTGGAGGCGGCGGAGTCGACGACGATGAAGGCGCACCCAGAGTACCAGCATGCTCCAACGCTGTAAGTCGCTGGTTGTATGAATCCATGATAGATAACATTCTACCACTGTTCTGGACCATCGAATCCTGCGCCAATCTCACCGTCTCGGCCATGGTCACCTGTCCTGTCTGCAACTCCGTCACCGTGCGCTCTAACCCTCCAACGGCGCGCTCTGTCCTCTCAGTCGTCTCCCTGAGGTCTATAATGCCGCGGTCGAGCGCATCCAATCGTGCTAGCAGCGCAGGATCGTCCGTAGGATGCTGAGACTGCTGCTCGATCCGTCGTAGCAGGTCGTCACGGAGAGACTCCATCATCTGGTGGACTCGGGCAGACTCCTGGGACGGCTGTGGACCATGCACACTAGCAGGAGATGTCCTAGAGGACTGGGTCGCAACTAGGGCGCCATAGGATCCCGTACCGTAGTACGTACCCCTACGGAGGCCACCAGCGGCGGTCATCCACAGCTCGTCCGCCGACGGAGCTTGAGTGGGCTGCGAGGAAGTACCGGCCTCTCCTGCATCAGGTGCACTAGCAGCCGCCCGTTCCCGCAGCCTCGTATACTCGGCCTAGAAAGTATGGATAGTACTCTATGATTTCTAATTTCTAATTAATGTACTTATTTTTACTAACTTCATGAATATTTATTTGCATCATATTTACTAAGTTATATTAAAATGGACACGAAGTATTACATTAAGATAACGTATTGTAATACTTACATAGGTCTGCTCGGCCCTCTCGTCAATAAGGACTCCGCCCTTCCGATGGGTGGCCAGGAAGACGGTCACCATGTCGGCGTTACCGACCTTCCTTACCTGTAATTAAATATATTATCTTAGTAATAATTTATCGGATTTGCATTAAAATAATATTTCTAAAAGAGAAAGACTTACCAGACGACGGAAATGTTCCGTCATCGGAATCGACCGACCGCACCACTTCGAGGCATGTTGCCTAGCCGCCTTAGCCTTCTCCGACTTCTCCTTGTACCTTGGCTCGTTGAATCGAGCCTTCATCTCATTCCACTGATCAGGGGTGATCCAACCTTTGATCGGCTTTCCGGCACGATCACGTTCCTTCTGATCATTAATAGAGTCGCGGATCAGCTTAGCAGCGACGGAAGGAAACATCCCCTCGATCTGCTCGGCCCGGTGCGGCGGATAGTAAAACATATCCTAGAACAGTACGAAACCAAATATTTATCAGTTATATATAATATGCATAAATTAAATGATTCATGTTAAAAACAAATCTATTTTAACCTTGAAGCGCGTAAACCAGAAGTTCTTCCTTTCGTCTGGAGCATCAGAGTAGTTAATCCAGGGACCACCATAATTATGCCTCAGCATATCGCCTAGGCGTCTCTGTACCCCTGGAGGACGATATCTATACATACATATTATATTCATGAAAAAAGTTAATTTATGATAAAAACAGAAGAAAAAAAAATCATAAACCAAAATACCTACTTTGTACCGTCGGCCCAGATCTCCGTCCTCCCCTCCTCCGGAGGTGCGCACGCATCATCTTCATGATGCTGGTCGGCCGTCGGCGCATCCTCCTCGGCCATCTGCTCATCCGTCTCCATCGTCGTATCAACATCAGGAACGCTAGACGGGGGAGCCCTCTCAACAGGTCTGGAACTACTCGTCCCAGGAGATATGCCACGTGACGTCGTCCCAACCGGCCCAGCTACTGTCCGATATGGAGGAGTAATCGGCGACGAGGATCCAGAGCCGGTACCAATAGGAGGTACCGAAGGCAAACTCCGTCCCCTAGCAGTACCTGTAGGAAGTACCGGAGGATCCCGACCTCCTCGTGGCCCTCGCAAATGTCTGCGACGACCTGCCATACCTGATAACAGCATATGATAGTACAAGATATAATAGAGACTAGAAATATGACAGTACAACAAATAATAGAGACTAGAAATATGACAGTACAACAAATATTAGAGACTAGAAATATGACAGTACAACAAATAATAGAGAATAGAAATATGACAGTACAACAAAGATAATAACCAAGGTAACATATGATGATATATTCTACAATAAACATCTAAGTCCAGATAATATATTCTAGAAGAAACATCTAAGTCCAGATAAGTATATCTCTCTCAATCATCTTCAGAATAATCATCTTGTTCGTCTTCCTCGACCTCATCTTCCTCTTCCTCCTCATCTTCACTTTCGTCTTCACCTTCGTCGGCTTCGTCTTCCTCTTCGGATAATTCTACATCTTCTACATTATGTGTCGTGTAATGCGTAACTTCCGTGGAGTCCACATCGACAATATTGGTTACAGGAGGTAGCTCGTCCTCCTGGTAAGCTTTTTCATCAACATCAAAAGTATCTCTAGCTTTAGTCTTGCATACTGCCCACCAGTCAGACTTCGTTGCTCCCCGTCTCGGATAAGCTGTGAAATACACGAGCTGAGCCTGAGTTGCTAGGACAAACGGTTCGTAGCCTTGATATCTACGCTTGTAGTTTATATCCACAAGACCATGCTTGTCAATTTTCCAGCCTTGATTTTCAATCGGATCGAACCATTCATACTTGAACAACACGATCTTTGCAGGTTCTCTGCCATAATTATATGACAACTCCACAATCTCTCGCAAGATGCCAAAGAAATCATTTCCTGGATCGACGTCTTTGTAGTTCGAAGATTTGATACACAAACAACTGTTCTTCGTGGAATCAAGATCCAGGAAGCTGTCTCTGATCGGAGCATTTGTCGACTTGAACCGAAAGCCATTGACACAATAACTTGGCCATGTTTTAACAAAAGTAATTGGTCCCTTGGCAAGAGTTCTAATTAATTCAATCTCGGGTGAAATTAGACGATCGACCTGAATATCAAAGAAGAGATAATAAGTTATTTATTGCGCAGTTGCATTAGAAGAGGCCAGTAAATATTACCGAACTGCTTACATATTCGCTCAACCAAGAAGAAAAATGACGTCTCATTTCTTGTTCTAATGCTTCGTCTGTTAGGTAGGGTCTAACCAGCCTCAACTCATCATTATATGTGCTGGAAAACAACGAAGCATTAGAACGATTAGTACAATAATATTAGCTTATACTATTACATTGAGATGACGTAAACTCATCATTCCTTACTTACCCCTCTAGCTTCTCCACTTCATCCTCCTCGCAATTGAGTAATACATACAACTGAGCAGCCCTTAGCTCTTCGTCATTCAAATATCTCTTCTTCATTTTCCCCGAAGGCTTTCCGGACGCATTGAATACTTTCAGTATTCCATCATTAAATTCTTGATATCCGTCGTCGTTTCTCGGAGCCCTCGTTCTATTCGTAGCAACATGAGGTTTGAAATAGGAGGAGCAGAAATTTGTAATCTCCTCGAGAATATAGGCTTCACAAATAGAACCCTCGACCCGAGCCTTAATTTTTACCTTTCTTTTTAGGTGATTCAAATGTCGCTCGAACGGGTACATCCATCGATATTCGACGGATCCACCAACACGTGCCTCGTAGGAAAGATGAATCGGCAAATGCTCCATAGAGTCGAAGAATCCAGGAGGAAACACCCTCTCTAGCTTGCACAGTGTTACCGCAATGTCCTTCTCTTGCTTTTCTAGACGATCAACGAGCAATTTCTTAGAACAAAGGTCCCTGAAGAATATGCTAAGCTCCGTCAATGGATCCCAAACTGCCTGCGGTAAGAATTTCCGAAATGTAATCGGAATTAACCGCTCCATGAATACGTGACAATCATGGCTCTTCATACCTGTCAGTTTGTTCTCCTTGAGGTCGACGCATCTTCTCAAGTTTGAAACATACCCATCTGGAAATTTCAGACCTTGAATCCACCTACAAAGCCTCACTTTATCCTCCTTCTCCAGTGAGAAAATTGCCTTAGGCTGCTTCAACATCCCATTCCCGTCCTCTATCAAATGCAATGCAGGACGTCTACATATTTCTTTCAAGTCCAATCTAGCCTTAGGATTGTCTTTCGTCTTCCCCTTTACGTCCATTACAGTATTAATTATGTTGTCAAACACATTCTTCTCAATATGCATGACATCAAGGTTATGTCTAATCAGATTGGTGCTCCAGTATGGCAGATCCCAGAATATACTCCTCTTCGTCCAGTTATGAGTGCGACCAAATCCGTCACACTTGTAGCCCGTAGCAGGCTGCTCAATAGCACTTGGTAAATCTCTAACCTCCTTCCATATCGTGGCTCCGCACCACCTTGTCGGTGGATCACCCTTCTCCACAACGCCAGCACGAAAAGCATTCTTGTTCCTCCGGTACGGATGATCCTTCGGCAGGAATTGTCGATGACAATCGAAGAAGCACGGTTTGCCTCCGTGTTTCAAACGGAAAGCCTTAGTGTCGTCCATGCAATACGGACATGAAAGACGACCATGCGTGCTCCATCCAGATAACATTCCATAGGCCGGAAAGTCGTTGATGGTCCACATAAGTGCTGCCCGCATCTAGAAATTTTGTTTTCTAGATACATCGTACGTGTTGGAACCTACTTCCCACAGCTGATTCAACTCATCAATCAATGGCTGTAAATAAACATCGATGTTCCTTTTCGGATTGTTCGGACCTGGGATAATAACGGTGAGGAACATATATGGAGTCTTCATGCACATCCAAGGCGGTAGATTATACGGGGTGACGATCACAGGCCAACACGAATACTGGGATTCCGAAAGTCCGAATGGGGTAAAACCGTCAGAGCAGAGACCCAATCTAACATTACGCGGATCAGAAGCAAAATCTGGATACTCTCGATCAAAGTGCTTCCATGCTTCTCCATCAGATGGGTGATCCAACACTCCTTCAGTATGTTCCCGCTTATGCCAACTCATGTTTTCTGCAGTTTCCTTCACCATAAACAACCGCTGCAAACGCGGCGTCAACGGCAAGTAGTGCATCGAAGAGGTAGGCTTCCTGGCACCGACAGACTTTCCTCTACCACAGGCCTTGTAGCGATCGACACCACAAAATCTGCAGGCGTCTTCATCCTTGTCGTCTTTGTAGTACAACATGCACCCGTTGCGACAGGCATCGATTTTTTCATATCCCATCCAGAGCGATCTAACCATCCTCTTAGACCGGTAGAAGTCTTTAGGCAACTTCGCACCCTCAGGCAATATTTCTATAAGCAACTCCATAATACGGTTGTAGCAATCTTGCGACATGTTAAAATCGGACTTGATGCTCAACAATCTTGTAACCACCTCCAACGGTGAATGATCCTCACAACCAGGATATAATGGAGTCCTTGCATTCTCCAGCAACTCCATGAACTGTGCAGCATCGGGGTTCGGTGCCTCCTCAGGTGCATCATGATCATCCGGATCGAAACTAGGCCCGGCCGCGTCAAAAACCATGTTCACCAACCCATCGTCGTAAGGAGCGTTGTTGTGGACATCCACATAAGGCTCGTACTCCGATGCTAAAGACACAAGTTCTCCGTGCTCGCTCCACTGATAGTAATTCGGCGTGAAACCCTTCGAGTACAAATGATACGTGACATCCACTTCTGGATGATATTTCAAGTTGCGACATCTCACACACGGACACTTAATTTTGGTACCGTCCATGTACTGAGGGAACGCCTTGGCAAACTGCAGGAACTGGTGTACACCCTCTATGAATTCATCCCGCACACCGCACATATCATCAGGATGACGGTTGTACATCCAAGTACGATTCCGCAGATAGTAATTCAGCTCCATAATTCTGTAAGATAGATACATCAAGGTAGTGAAAATCTGTATCGTAAGACAAACTAAACATAATTAGTATATAATCATGTAACTGGTGGATCCGCTAGCTAGTAAGCCGGATGTACTTAATATCAGAGAGTATCAGATTAGTATTAGTATATAGGTTAGGTAGACCGTATCAGAGAGTATCAGATTAGTATCAGAAGAAGGGAGGAGCAGATGGGTCCAGAGCCATGGTGGAGAAGGAGAAGTAACATGAGAGCAGTTTCCGCCGTAACATCTCCTGGCTCTGCTGGCAACTGAAGTCCAGATGCTACAAAGGACGATCCTTCGCTGAAATTAACTACAACACCCATCACTTCAAGTTCATTCCTAGATGAGTATATTCCAATGCCATAGAGGAAGGTCAACAAACTGATGGCTTCTATGGCATTGGAATCTACTCATATAGGAATGAACTTGAACTGATGGGTGTTGTAGTCGATTTCAGCGAAGGATCGTCCTTTATAGCATCTGGACTTCAGTTGCCAGCAGAGCCACAGGAGATGTTACGGCAGAAACTGCTCTCATGTTACTTCTCCTCCTCCACCATGGCTCTGGACCCATCTGCTCCTCCCTTCTTCCCTTCTTCTCATTCGACTATCTCGGCCTCCTATTCGGCCTACTATTCCGATACCGATACTTTGAACCTTGATCTTAACACAAACCTATATACTGATCGATACTAATCTGCTACGCCCGATACTAAGTATATACGGTCGATACTGATAGCGATAGTCCGATACCGATAGCGATAGTCCGATACCGATAGTTCGATCGATACCGATAGTTCGATACCGATAGCGATAGTCCGATACCGATAGCGATAGTCCGATACAGATACACATGGACCTACATATATATATCACTAGTAGCCATACTCCTCTACATACTACTCTACACTAGGATCTAGTAACCATATACTAAGTCAAAATCTAGGGTTTGACTGAATATGGGTTAACTTTCTGGTCAAACTAAGTCAAAATCTAGGTTTAATAGGGTGTGTGGGTGTTCACCATGTCAAAGTTCAGTCCATCTCTGGTGGACTCAAAAATGTACAGCAGGTGAGGAGAGTGTTAACCCCAGGTTTAGACATCTAACCCAAGTCAGTCTAATGAGATTCAATCTCAGATTTAACAAGTGTTTTCAGATTTACGAGAGGAAAAAGGTAAAAGAAGAAGAGTTCATACATTCATTTCCAAGTTTAACAGTTCATATAAATCTCAAGTTATATGCATGAAGGAAAGGAAAATCAAGTTCAGTCATGTATGCATTCTCAGGTTTCATGTTCAGTTAATCTCAGGTTAATGTTCAAAAACAATCTTAGTTATACATTACATCTCAAGTTCATCTCATTTCTCAGTTATTGCATATATTCATATCATGACAGTTTTGAACATGTAAGATATGAAATAAACTTAACATCTACATAACTATGAACAATATCTAAACAAACTAAAATCCACAAATCAATCCCAGTATTAACATTACATCACAGTCTATATTTATCATTTAATTTCAATATTAATATAAAACTTACAGTTCAGTTGAGTAGCATAACCCATGTAATGCAAACCCAAATTGAACCCCAAAATACAAACCCATGTAATGCAAACCCAAGTTGAGTAGCATAACCCATGTAATCATATAACCACATCATTTAGTGAACCATACATTACATTAATTAACCAATTTATTATCCTATTAATCTCTGAAAATTCCCAGAACAGTGTAGGTATCATAGTTATGTAGGGAAACCCCAAACCATCAGTCCCACATGCCCCATCCGAAACCCCAAACCTAGTTTACATCTTCTTTCCCAATTTTAAAGGACTACGCCATCTCCAATGGGGGTTTACATTGATCAGAATAATATGCAAAAAAGAAAAAAAAGTAATAAAAATGGCGTTAGGGTTAGGGTTTACCAAATTGACGAGGGGAAGAGGGGGTCGACGGTCTCCGGAGGACGGGGTCGGTGCTCGCGGCGGTCACGAAGGTCGGGGAGAGGAGAGGGGGTCGGTGCTCGCGGCGGCCACCGACGGTCGGCCGGGGAGCTGATGGGGGGGGAGGGGGAGGGTTGGGGAGAGGAGAGGGGTCGCCGAGGTCGGTGGGGGTCGCCGAGGGCGCGGTCGGACGGGGGTCGACGGGGTGGGGGAAGCCGGCTCGGGGTCGGGGGGGAAGGAAAATATTGGGGGGAAATAATGGGGGGAATGAAAACTCGAACCTGACCTATATTCACACTTTAGCGACGTCATATAAGAACGTCGGTACACGTCGCTAATATCATTGATATTAGCGATGAAGTAATAAATACGTCGAAAAACGTCGCTAATATCACTAATATTAGCGACGTTTACCGACTTATACGCGACGTGAGCTCTTTAAAACGCAAACGTAGTTTAAATACGTCGCAGAACGTCGCTGTCAGTCGCTAATAGTGACGTCTTGCGACGTTATAAAGAAACGTCGCTAAATTATTATTTTCCTGCGACGTTTTCTTAAAACGTCGCTAATTACGTCGGTAATATGACTTATTTTGGTAGTGGAACCCCGATGCTGCACAGTTCATAGAGTTGCTGGAGAATGCAAGGACTCCATTATATCCTGGTTGTGAGGATCATTCACCGTTGGAGGTGGTTACAAGATTGTTGAGCATCAAGTCCGATTTTAACATGTCGCAAGATTGCTACAACCGTATTATGGAGTTGCTTATAGAAATATTGCCTGAGGGTGCGAAGTTGCCTAAAGACTTCTACCGGTCTAAGAGGATGGTTAGATCGCTCTGGATGGGATATGAAAAAATCGATGCCTGTCGCAACGGGTGCATGTTGTACTACAAAGACGACAAGGATGAAGACGCCTGCAGATTTTGTGGTGTCGATCGCTACAAGGCCTGTGGTAGAGGAAAGTCTGTCGGTGCCAGGAAGCCTACCTCTTCGATGCACTACTTGCCGTTGACGCCGCGTTTGCAGCGGTTGTTTATGGTGAAGGAAACTGCAGAAAACATGAGTTGGCATAAGCGGGAACATACCGAAGGAGTGTTGGATCACCCATCTGATGGAGAAGCATGGAAGCACTTTGATCGAGAGTATCCAGATTTTGCTTCTGATCCGCGTAATGTTATATTGGGTCTCTGCTCTGACGGTTTTACCCCATTCGGACTTTCGGGATCCCAGTATTCGTGTTGGCCTGTGATCGTCACCCCGTACAATCTACTGCCTTGGATGTGCATGAAGACTCCATATATGTTCCTCACCGTTATTATCCCAGGTCCGAACAATCCGAAAAGGAACATCGATGTTTATTTACAGCCATTGATTGATGAGTTGAATCAGCTGTGGGAAGTAGGTTCCAACACGTACGATGTATCTAGAAAACAAAATTTCCAGATGCGGGCAGCACTTATGTGGACCATCAACGACTTTCCGGCCTATAGAATGTTATCTGGATGGAGCACGCATGGTCGTCTTTTATGTCCGTGTTGCACGGACGACACTAAGGCTTTCCGTTTGAAACACGGAGGCAAACCGTGCTTCTTCGATTGTCATCGACAATTCCTGCCGAAGGATCATCCGTACCGGAGGAACAGGAATGCTTTTCGTGCTGGCGTTGTGGAGAAGGGTGATCTACCGACAAGGTGGTGCAGAGCCACGATATGGAAGGAGGTTAGATATTTACCAAGTGCTATTGAGCAGCCTGCTACGGGCTACAAGTGTGACGGATTTGGTCGCACTCATAACTGGATGAAGAGGAGTATATTCTGGGATCTGCCATACTGGAGCACCAATCTGATTAGACATAACCTTGATGTCATGCATATCGAGAAGGATGTATTTGACAACATAATTAATACTGTAATGGACGTAAAGGGGAAGATGAAAGACAATCCTAAGGCTAGATTGAACTTGAAAGAAATATGTAGACGTCCTGCATTGCATTTGATAGAGGACGGGAATGGGAAGTTGAAGCAGCCTAAGGCAATTTTCTCACTGGAGAAGGAGGATAAAGTGAGGCTTTGTAGGTGGATTCAAGGTCTGAAATTTCCAGATGGGTATGTTTCAAACTTGAGAAGATGCGTCGACCTCAAGGAGAACAAACTGACAGGTATGAAGAGCCATGATTGTCACGTATTCATGGAGCGGTTAATTACGATTGCATTTCGGGAATTCTTACCGCAGGCAGTTTGGGATCCATTGACGGAGCTTAGCATATTCTTCAGGGACCTTTGTTCTAAGAAATTGCTCGTTGATCGTCTAGAAAAGCAAGAGAAGGACATTACGGTAACACTGTGCAAGCTAGAGAGGGTGTTTCCTCCTGGATTCTTCGACTCTATGGAGCATTTGCCGATTCATCTTTCCTACGAGGCACGTGTTGGTGGACCCGTCGAATATCGATGGATGTACCCGTTCGAGCGACATTTGAATCACCTAAAAAGAAAGGTAAAAATTAAGGCTCGGGTCGAGGGTTCTATTTGTGAAGCCTATATTCTCGAGGAGATTACAAATTTCTGCTCCTCCTATTTCAAACCTCATGTTGCTACGAATAGAACGAGGGCTCCGAGAAACGACGACGGATATCAAGAATTTAATGATGGAATACTGAAAGTATTCAATGCGTCCGGAAAGCCTTCGGGGAAAATGAAGAAGAGATATTTGAATGACGAAGAGCTAAGGGCTGCTCAGTTGTATGTATTACTCAATTGCGACGAGGATGAAGTGGAGAAGCTAGAGGGGTAAGTAAGGAATGATGAGTTTACGTCATCTCAATGTAATAGTATAAGCTAATATTATTGTACTAATCGTTCTAATGCTTCGTTGTTTTCCAGCACATATAATGATGAGTTGAGGCTGGTTAGACCCTACCTAACAGACGAAGCATTAGAACAAGAAATGAGACGTCGTTTTCCTTCTTGGTTGAGCGAATATGTAAGCAGCTCGGTAATATTTACTGGCCTCTTCTAATGCAACTGCGCAATAAATAACTTATTATCTCTTCTTTGATATTCAGGTCGATCGTCTAATTTCACCCGAGATTGAATTAATTAGAACTCTTGCCAAGGGACCAATTACTTTTGTTAAAACATGGCCAAGTTATTGTGTCAATGGCTTTCGGTTCAAGTCGACAAATGCTCCGATCAGAGACAGCTTCCTGGATCTTGATTCCACGAAGAACAGTTGTTTGTGTATCAAGTCTTCGAACTACAAAGACGTCGATCCAGGAAATAATTTCTTTGGCATCTTGCGAGAGATTGTGGAGTTGTCATATAATTATGGCAGAGAACCTGCAAAGATCGTGTTGTTCAAGTGTGAATGGTTCGATCCGATTGAAAATCAAGGCTGGAAAATTGACAAGCATGGTCTTGTGGATATAAACTACAAGCGTAGATATCAAGGCTACGAACCGTTTGTCCTAGCAACTCAGGCTCAGCTCGTGTACTTCATAGCTTATCCGAGACGGGGAGCGACGAAGTCTGACTGGTGGGCAGTATGCAAGACTAAAGCTAGAGATACTTTTGATGTTGATGAAAAAGCTTACCAGGAGGACGAGCTACCTCCTGTAACCAATATTGTCGATGTGGACTCCACGGAAGTTACGCATTACACGACACATAATGTAGAAGATGTAGAATTATTCGAAGAGGAAGACGAAGCCGACGAAGGTGAAGACGAAAGTGAAGATGAGGAGGAAGAGGAAGATGAGGTCGAGGAAGACGAACAAGATGATTATTCTGAAGATGATTGAGAGAGATGTACTTATCTGGACTTAGATGATTCTTGTAGAATGTATCATCATATGTTGTCTTGGTTATTATCTTGTCTTTATTGTACTTTCATATTTCTAGTCTCTATTATTAATTTGTTGTATTATCCAATGTTGTTATCAGGTATGGCAGGTCGTCACGGAGGGTACCGACCAGGAGGACGGCGAGGTCCTCCTATAGGTACTGGTAGAGGTCCTCCTTCGGTACCTCCTACTGGTACCGGCTCTGGATCCTCGTCGCCGATTACTCCGCCGTATCGGCCAGTAGCTGGGCCTCCTGGGACGATGCCACGTGGATTGTCTCCTGGGACGAGTAGTTCCAGGCCTAATGAGAGTGCTCACCCGTCTAGCGTTCCTACTGCTAATACGACGATGGAGACGACCGATGAGCCGATGGAGGAGGATGCGCCGATGGCCGACCAGCATCATGAAGATGAGGCGTGCGCACCTCCGGAGGAGGGGAGGACGGAGATCTGGGCCGACGGTACAAAGTAGGTATTTTGGTTTATGATTTTTTTTTTCTGTTTTTATCATAAATTAACTTTTTTCATGAATATAATATGTCTGTATAGATATCATCCTCCAGGGGTACAGAGACGCCTAGGCGATATGCTGAGGCATAATTATGGTGGTCCCTGGATTAACTACTCTGATGCTCCAGACGAAAGGAAGAACTACTGGTTTACGCGCTTCAAGGTTAAAATAGATTTGTTTTTAACATGAATCATTTAATTTATGCATATTATATATAACTGATAAATATTTGGTTTCGTACTGTTCTAGGATATGTTTTACTATCCACCGCACCGGGCCGAGCTGATCGAGGGAATGTTTCCTTCCGTCGCTGCTAAGCTGATCCGCGACTCTATTAATGATCAGAAGGAACGTGATCGTGCCGGAAAGCCGATCAAAGGTTGGATCACCCCTGATCAGTAGAATGCGATGAAGGCTCGATTCAACGAGCCAAGGTACAAGGAGAAGTCGGAGAAGGCTAAGGCGGCTAGGCAACATGCCTCGAAGTGGTACGGTGGGTCGATTCCGATGACGGAACATTTCCGTCGTCTGGTATGTCTTTCTCTTTTAGAAATATTATTTTAATGCAAATCCGATAAATTATTACTAAGATAATATATTTAATTACAGGTAAGGAAGGTCGGTAACGCCGACATGGTGACCGTCTTCCTGGCCACCCATCGGAAGGGCGGAGTCCTTATTGACGAGAGGGCCGAGACGACCTATGTAAGTATTACAATACGTTATCTTAATTTAATACTTCGTGTCAATTTTAATATAACTTAGTAAATATGATGCAAATAAATATTCATGAAGTTAGTAAAAATAAGTACATTAATTAGAAATTAGAAATCATAGAGTACTATCCATACTTTCTAGGCCGAGTATCAGAGGCTGCGGGAACGGGCGACTGCTAGTGCACCTGATGCAGGAGTGGCCGGTACTTCCTCGCAGCCCACTCAAGCTCCGTCGGCGGACGAGCTGTGGATGACCGCCGCTGGTGGCCTCCATAGGGATACGTACTGCGGTACGGGATCCTATGGCGCCCTAG
Organism: Iris pallida; assembly: GCA_029216955.1. NCBI lineage: Eukaryota > Viridiplantae > Streptophyta > Magnoliopsida > Asparagales > Iridaceae > Iris > Iris pallida. The sequence continues at coordinate 209,304 of JANAVB010003535.1, forward strand.
TTGCGACCCAGTCCTCTAGGACATCTCCTGCTAGTGTGCATGGTCCACAGCCGTCCCAGGAGTCTGCCCGAGTCCACCAGATGATGGAGTCTCTCCGTGACGACCTGCTACGACGGATCGAGCAGCAGTCTCAGCACCCTACGGACGATCCTGCGCTGATAGCACGATTGGATGCGCTCGACCGCGGCATTATGGGGCTCGTGGAGACGACTGAGAGGACAGAGCGCACCGTTGGAGGGTTAGAGCGCACGGTGACGGAGTTGCAGACAGGACAGGTGACCATGGCCGAGACGGTGAGATTGGCGCAGGATTCGATGGTCCAGAGCAGTGGTAGAATGTTATCTATCATGGATTCATACAACCAGCGACTTACAGCGTTGGAGCATGCTGGTACTCTGGGTGCGCCTTCATCGTCGTCGACTCCGCCGCCTCCACCGCCTTCTTCTTCGATACCGACTCCACCGACGTCACAGCCTGGCGCTCCATCTGTATCGATTTCACTTACGGAGTATGAGGAGTTGTTATCCCTTCGTCGCGGCGGTGCCCCTCCTGCACCAGATCACTAGTAGTCCTAGTTAGGATATTTGTTTGTGTTTGTATCATCATATGTTTGTGACTTATGATTGGATGTTTGGATTTGGATGTTAATTGTGTTTGTATCGATTTGACTTGTGACTTGTTTGGATTGGATGTTTGGATTGGATGTTAATTCCTTCGTCGATAAATGTTAATTGTGTTTGGATTGGATGTTAATTAACTTAGATTAAAGCTATATGTGTAGCATCTTGAATTGTGAGTGGGGGTTTGAATGTGCTGTGATTTGGAATTGTGAGTGGGGATTTGAATGTGTACCTATATGTGTAGCATCTTGAATTGTGAGTGGTAATATAGAATCTGTGTTTTATTTTTTTTATTTTTTTTACAATTTTAGCGACGTTTAGCGACGCTTACTGACGTTTATCGACGTCATTTTCCGATGTTTACCGACGACAAGCTGCAAAAAATACATTTTTCCGACGTTTTTCAGACATTTACCGACGACTAACTGCAAAAAAAGTACAGGTCTCCGACGCTTTTCCGACGTTTACCGACGACTAGCTGCAAAAAAATATACAGGTCTCCGACGTTTTTCCGACGTTTAAACGTCGATGAGTGTCGGTATTATCCAGGACCTTTACCGACGTCTAGCGACTACATTCACGTCGCTATATTACCGACGAAACGACGGTAGACGTCGAGAATTATTCCAGGACTTCACCGACGTGTAGCGACTACATATACGTCGCTAATATACCGACGACACGACGGTAGACGTCGAGAACTCACCGACGTACAGTTACGTCGCTGGATGTCGGTAATTGCGACGTTCAGCGACGTTTTTGTAATCAGCGACTAAGGAAACGGCGACAAAACTTAAACGTCGGTAATTGCGTCGGTGCTTCATATTAGCGACGGATTTTATTGTTTTAGCGACGTTTTTGGGCGTCGCTAAAACCACTTATTTTGGTAGTGATTCCTGCGTACAGATTGTGTGGATTTTCATGGATTGTTTAGGGTCCGTTTGGATATGTTTTCTGAATTTTTTTCCTAAAAACAGTTTTCTGAAAGTAAGTTATAAAACTGTTTTCTGAGTATAGAGATTCTGAGTTTGTGTTTGGTTAGTTTCATTTAAAAAATGGTTTTTTGAAACAAAAAAATAAAAATCTGTTTGGTAAAATACTTTTAGTAAATATTTTTTTTAATATATCATGTGTCATATTATATCATGTGTCATAAATTCTGTGTCCAAAGATGAAAAACTGGTGTCCAGTCCCAAATTTTGTCTGTCATCTGTGTCCACCCTGACACATTTCTTGTCTTGCCTCTGTAACGCCCCAGAACCAGAACACTGGAGAGCGGGAACGGACATAGCCAGCTACGTATAACGGAATGGAATCCACGCCGCTATACGGTCACGGCTGTCTAGATATGTGAGTGTTTCACTACAATCCATCAGTCTCTTAAGGTCATAAAATAGCCTATTGTCTCAATCTCAACCAACTAATATTAGTTACAAGATGTCAGACCACCAAATACACAATAGTAAGGCGTCCCATACATTACATATTCGGAATGATCATGAAGCTAGTCGTTACAAAATATGAGGACTAGCAAGAGTTCAGTCATACATGATCAACCCCCGGGGCTTGTCAATCATGTTACAGTCCGTAGGCAGACAATAAGTAAAAGCTACAATCGAGCTAACACTTGCTCGTCGGCTAAACGCCTCAAAAGAATAATTTACAATATTACAGTGGGAGAACAAAAAGAAACCCACTCGATGCCCTGGTTATGCCTGGTGACCACCATCGGGCTGGAAAGCATGGAGATCCTTTGGTGTTGCTACGGTATCTGGCCATACAAAACCAGCTGGGTCAGACCCCAGAAAGAGCAAGTGCCACAAAGGAGGCTTCACTTAAGGACTAAAACCAACAAATCATTAGCATTCAACATGTTAGAAAATAATAAGTAACACAGATTGAGGTTTGTGCACTACCAATGCACTTATTCCAATCAGAGAAAATAATTAAGAGAAGCATCATTGACATAAGACAGCTGGAGAATCATGCTAAATAAATATAGCTGGATAATATATGAAGAGAAAACGAAGGTACTATTCCGAAAGCCAGGTTACAATCCTTAAACCAAACAAGGACCGAGATTGTAACCCTTCACCTGAACAGAACTTAGACTCTGATCATTTATTGCTAAAGGTGACAATCATTAAGGTGAAAAGGATAGAGAGTGCAATGATAAAAGTGACAATGAAAAGTACAATGCGCTAGAGTGACAATAGAGTACAATCATTATAGTGACAATCTGGAGTGACAATCATTCAATCAATCTGGTACAATCTTGCAATCAATCACTTCTAGACAATACTATACTGGACTAGACTCCATCCAATCAATCACGGCCAATCATTGCCTACGGCTTTCTATATTAACTAACTAGGGTTATCACAATCCTAGTTACTAGCAAGATGCAATGAGATGCTCCAAGTAGTCACAGGCCCTGCAGCTACCCAGGTTATCCAGACGAACATTATAGTGACAATTCAGAGAGTTCAATCATTAAAGGTAACAATCTGGAGGGTACAATACACTAGAGTGACAACAGAGTATAATCATTAAAGTGACAATGGAGAGTGCCCCACATGACAGTGGGCTGGAAATGTGCCCTACTCGTCGGCATGCTACAAGTCCAAACATTTGCGGCCGGAATAACGGGGTCGTCTGTAACTGGGGAACATCTCTTCATGTCTATTGAATTATTCTAGTCATTAACCTTAGTTTATTTCAATATGTACCCCTGACCGTGGTACTCAGGGATCCATGCTCTAGACATGATGCAAGACACACTAGTTCATTTATCAATACATTCATAAGTCACCCACGGTGTCCAGGTCAATATTACATTATCATGTCAATAGAGTCGTCGCAACGGCGCTCAATAACTATGCCATTCACTTATCTGGAGTGCACCACCACGGGTCACTATCAAGTTGAGCACAGAATTCAATACATCAATCATGCTATGCTCACATCGTGCTCATATCAATGTCATGTCAAAAGGCGTAAGGATATAAACAGGAAATACCATGCACTAAAAGAAGATAAAATAAAATATAATGCAATTAAGTGCCAAGACTAGACTGCGCTGGGCAGTCAGGGTCAGATTGCGCCAGGGTTAGATTGCGCAAGATTGGGTCGCGCAGGAGCCAAGCCACGCAGGAGTCGAACTGCGCCTGAGCCAAGCGCGCTGAGTTGGATTGCGCAGGGAATGGGTTGCGCAGCAGATGAACTACGCAGACTGGGTTGCGCTGGAGGATGGGTTGCGCTGCGGATGAACTGCGCTGACTGGGTTGCGCTGCGGTCTAGTGCGCAGAGGAGCGTGCGCAAGTCGGCCCAGCGCTAAAGAGCGCTGGCCGGGGGAAGTAATTGCGCAATCCGGCCTAACGCTAAAGAGCGCAGGCCGAGGGGGAGCTAGCGCAATCCGGCCTTGCGCTAAAGAGCGCAGGCCGAGGGGTCTTCTTCTCCATCTGGCCGAGAAGAACACCATGAATTTCGAAATTTCAAATCTTCATAACTTGGCCAAAACAAAAACCAAATTTGGATTTTCAAAGTTCTAACTTGTGTAAAATTGAATTTTCTTCCACATGGAACAATCAAAACATGAAAATGAACAAGTTTTATAGATCAAAACCACCAAAATCTAAAAATACTTCAATCCTAGATCTATAAAATTTCAAGCTCCAAATGGAGAAAACCCAAGTTCTAATGTTGCTTAAAATGAGCTAATAAAACTATTAGACAAATAAAATGTAGCCCTCAAGTGATAGCAAGATGCAACTTGCCTAGGTTGGTGGTTGGTGGAGAGGAAAGAGTAATGAGGAAGAAGATGAAGAAAATAAATGAGGAGAGAGAGAGAGAGAGAGAGAGGAAAATTGATATTTATGGTGGTTCTCCATGTCAACCCAAAATAAACCAAGTCAAAATAAACCAAGGTGAACCAAGTCAAGGCCAATAAACCCTCTCTCTAGCAATTTAAATCAAATGAATCATGAAATAAACCAAGCCTCACTAATCCAAAAATAAACCAATGAACCATTAAAACCAATTGAACTACCAATGCCAATAAAACCAAGCCAATGCAAAATAAACCAAGATAACTAATCATGACTAAATAAAATATGGGTCCAAAATACGTATACGTATACTAAATACGTATCACGAATTTGGGACATTACAGCCTCTGTGTCCGATACAACCACCCGAGGCGGACGGCCACCGAAGTGGGCGGCCACCATGGCGGCGAGCAAGGGGACAGGAGAGTACATGCTACAGCCGACAACGAGGTGGGTGACCACGACGGGGGCGTCGAGCGAGGTCTTGGCCAGCAGCACCTCCACGGAGCCGAAGAGCCCCTCCTGCATCTCCTGCGCGGCACAGGCGTGCTTGGCGCCGGTGTCGTGCTGGAAGACAAAGGACGGGCCGTAGGTCTTGTCGTTGACGAGCTCGAGGCGGGAGGAGAGCGAGGCGGCGGAGCGCGAGGCGGAAAGAGCCGAGCGCTCGGCGCGAGACCGGAGTGGTTAGGGTTTTCGTCTTCGTCTTCTTGGTTCCTCCCGCTCAGAGAGAGCTTGGGAGAAATTTTGCTGGAGAGAGAAAGAAAGTTGGGGGAGGAGACTGTGGAGGGGTGTGGGGTGTGGGCCCCCCTGCTAGTGTGATAAATCACACTTTTGAAAGAGCTTTGCCCACTTTTCCCAAAACGAAGTTATAACTTTGTTTTTTTAAAATTTTTTTTTTGAAAGCAAACTCTGAATGCAAGCTGCCAAACAAACTTTTCTCCATATTCTCTGTTTAAACTCATAAAGCTGAGTTAAAAACGAGAACCAAACAGGCCCTTATTTTTTGGTTTACATATGAATTTTTTTCCATCCCTGTTCTCAGTCCCCTCTATTCTATTCTTTTCTTTCACATTGCATTGGCACACAATGGCACACTCCACATAATACACTAAATTCATAATCCAAATTAACATCCTATTTTTTGTCCCTCTTTTCTGTTTATTTTTTATTGATTTTTCTCTCTTGTTGGCCTCGGTTGGATTACTTATTGTTCACGAGCTAAGACATACTCCAAATTTGGAGAGCCTCTTAGCTTCTAGCATTTTTTTAAGTGTGAACAAGAGCATATTGCAGTTCCCAAATGCTACAAATTTTGACGAAGACAAATATACAACACTACAAACTACTTCCACTGTTGATGCTCTTAGAGTTTAAGTCCCGACATGTCAAAAGTTTGAGCCCTTAATTTTTATTTTTGGGGTTTTTTCCTATTATATCAAGAACATGAGTACAAATTGCTCAAAAAAAAAAAAAGAACATGAGTACAATCAAGGACGAAACCATCTTAGGGCTAAGGTGGGTTCCAGTCCACCCCAAAAAAAATTTATAGTTTTTTTTTTCTTTCATATCAATTGGCACTCCTAAAATATCATCTCGTACTGTTTAATTTTTTATCATGCAAATTTTAAACATGTCCATCTATTAAGATTATTGACACTCCTAAAATGTTATCATGCATTCATCTCTCCATGCATGTACAAATTAATGTCAGATTTAATGCACCAGTAGGTTTGGAATTTGAATGATAGAAAATTAAAGAGTAGTGCATGATGACATTTCAGGAGTGTCAATAATAGCATCCAATAAAAAAGAAAACCAAAATAAAAATCCCAAGTTCAAAATTCAAAAATTTTAATTGGAAATATCAAAACTTACTCTGTATAAAATCCAGGGTCTAAATGCTAATTGACCCAAACAAAATTCAACTACTATGTGGTGGATCACAATTTGTTTTCCATCTGTCACATAATTTAGGCAGTTATTTATGGACTGGCATTTTAGTATATTTTTTTTATGGTGGGAAACAATGAGAACGAGTCACATACTTCCGTATTCTATAAGATAATCTACATCGTTTTTCTATTTGTCCTATTTATATTATTTTACAAATAACGATAGATTCATAAAACCAGTCGTAGTAAAACTTCTATTTATTTATGCAGCACTTTCCGTGAGTCTTCTCTCTTTGCATTAGTTTTTTTATTTTTATTTTATTTTTGATTTAGTAAGGGGTTTTTAATGTATTCTTAAAATAGTTTTTAATAGTCATGATCTATGATCTATGGCTTTGCTGTTGATCCAATGTATGGAGAATGAAGAACCTACCAAGTAAGGCAGGCTTATTTCAGAAGCTCAAGACTAGGAGAAATTATTGGGTGCTTCGGACTCATCATGTGAAGATGGTGAATAGTAAGTCAGGCTGTTTTTTTTGGCACTTGGTATAAATTCATTATATTACAACATTTTTCTTATTTTTTAGGTCAGTTTATTTAATGTTTTTGTAAGAAATTTTTTTTATTTATTTTCTAATTATATGCCAAGTAAATCGGTATATATTTTATATTTTTTAAAAAAAATTATGTCAAATATTATATCAAGTGTCAAAAAATTGTTGATCGTGCTCACTATTCACCATCTCCACGTGGTGAGTCCGGACCACCCAATAATTTCTCATAAATGTGAAAGTTATGCCCATCTTGGATTTAAATTTTGGACATCGGTGGTGGAATTAAAAAAAAAAAACATACTTGACAGAACGACTTAAAAATCAAAACCTTAAAAAAAAAATTGCAACGTGTCCGATCCTAATTGGTCGGACTAAAATTGCTGGTGTCACCTTTCCTCTGCTAATGTAGACAATAAGGTTCAGATCAATCAAGTCCGAACACCTGTCACGCACCGCGGTCTGTAAGACAGGCGGTGGTGTTAAAAAAGTTATCTTCTTTTGAACGGAATATAGACCGTACAGCAGGTCGTACTAACACGACGGTTCTACATTAGAGAAATGGATCCGATGAACTAATAGGAACGGTTACGTCAGTGCGGTGGACCGCAAACTGCTTTTCCTCGTTTCGACAATCATTTTTGTAAGAAACAAAATCATCAATAAGTTCCGATTGGCTACCAATTCACTAACAACAATGTCCGCACGTATGTCATCCAATTATAGACACGAGGCACTATTTAGACTTGATGATGGAATTTATGGACTCCACCAACAATATATGAAATACAAAAGTGTCGTTTTTATGTTGTCAAGTTATGGATGACTAGCTAACGTACGATAAAAGTCTCGACAATGTCAAATTGAAATACAAATGAGAACAAGAAAGACTGATGTCAAACTCGATATCGTGCAATTCACAATGTAGTTAGATCAAAAGCCAAGCACATATTTCTCACTTCACAACCTTAATCTACGTTTGGTTCGTGGAATTGTAACATTAAGAAAGAAATAATGATTCATTTTCTTTATTTGAATATCAAAGGAAATGAGAAGAAAAGAAATTACATTTTCAAGAGAAAAGAAAATAGGAAGAAAAGTGATTCCTCTCACCAATCTAATAATTCATTTTTCTCCTATAAAGACTTACTTTTTCTCTCAATTTTTTTAGTTTTTTCAAACAGCAAAAACAAAAAAAAATTTGATTGAAATTACAATTTTTCAATGAAAAAAAAAATCATAGAATCAATTTTTTTTTCCTTGCCTTTCCACGAACCAAACGAGGCCTAAAGAGATTAGTCCTTTATGAAGTCTAAGATATGTATTCAATACAGACTAATTAATTTGTAATTAATTAAATAATTGAACTTTTTTATATTTTTTAAGTTGTTATTCTATAATATTAAAATTAGTAGTTTTGTTAGCATAAACTATAATAATTAATATCTAAATATCTTAACATTTTCAAATTTGTAACTTTCTAACTTCATGTCGTTTACAATGGTACGATTGATATCTTTCATAATTTTTTATATTTCTTAATGGTATCCTACCCTAAAAATATCGTAGCAAGTTATAAATCCTAAAAGTTCAGGCAATTTATTTATACTTATTATATTTTTTTTTTGTAATAAATTGCGAATTTTTGATAGTTTATCGTGATATTTTACAAATTTAAATTTTTTAGGATATTTACTTACACAATTAGCCTATAGTAAATAAAGAATGATGTAGAGATCGAATCACACCAGTCAAATAATGAACCATGAGTTGAGACAAAGAAGCACCCTACCATGGCTTGGGTGAGCATTATTCGATTTTGGACCAAGAATTGAACCGAACCGAATAAGAAATTCGATTTTGATTTTAAAAATGCTAAAAAAAAGTATTCCATTTCGGGTTTTGGTTTCGGTTCAAGATCGAAAACTGGTTAAAACTTAAGCATATAGTTCTATAATTATTCCCAATTTTATACATATTTTATAAATAAAATGTGTATATTTTAAAAATAATAATTTTATGCATATTTTTTAAAGTACAACTTTGATAATTTAATAACTAGTTCAACTTTGAACCTAACATTGAATACAACAAACATAAGTAAAAATGTATTTTTTTTAATATAATTTAATCACAATTCTGACTTGGGTCAAGCCCATTAAACAATATAAATAATTCAACCGAATAAACCACGGTTCAGTTTTGTTTTGTTTATGGCTAATTTCGATTCGGTTTGTTTCGATTTCGATTTTGATTTTTTAGAAGTTTAGTTTATTTCATTTTAATTATTTTGTTTCGGTTGAAATCGAATAAATCCAATGTTCACCCCTAATCATGGCACCAAATATGCCATTGGCATGGATGCCAATATTGAACTTGTAGATTCACATCATTGTCAATCCTTTCTTATCCTCAATACTGAGAAAGGAATTTATTTTGTTGTTGTTGCTTACAAGTCTTCCAAATCTAAGTATATTTTTAAAAAAAAATTAAAAATCCTGTGAATTCCTAATAAGTCTTCTAAGTCACAAAATAGTATTATAATCCCTCTCACTAACTTAATTACTTAAAAATAATAATGTTACTCTAACTGGACTAAATATTTCTAATTATTTTGTCCTTCTAATAACGAAAGACATGATTATTATTGAACAAATTATTTTTCTTTCATTATTCTTCATCACCAAACATCTTTCAACCTCCATCAAACTCTCCACCTTCCTAAAGTAAATTCTAATATCTTCTTTATCTCCCTTTCTCTTCTCACAACCTTCATTCTCAAAAGAAATTCCTTTTTCTACTATCGTTGTTTTCATCTTGTCTTCTCAGTCATTTCATTCACTTTCTATCTTCTCACCCAAATTATCCACTCTCTTAGTATTCAAAATCTAACAACATCAGTATAAAATCCTTCTCAACTCTTAAGTCTACAAATTTTAAAGGAAGTAATATGATCAAAAGTAGTGGGAAACCAAATTAAAATGTGCAAAATTTAAAACTTATTTGAGTTACTTCTTATTGTGTCCAAAATAGGCTTCATATATGTTGTTGGTTTTGGTGATTGAGTGTTTCTTGCAAATCCATCTTAACTATGACATTTAGTTTGAAAACAGAAAAGATTTAAGTTGTAAACCATATATTTGTGGATAACCACAAAAAAGTGATTGTTCTTATCCAAAATACGCACAAACCCAAGTCATTTCCTCTCCTATTTATATGTGTTAGTAAGAGAAGCACATCCATATTTCGGATACAAAATAGTATCTCTTTTATAACTTTATAACAAGTTATCACCATGGGTTGAGATATAACGTCACGCCCCGCTCCCAAATAAGGCGAGCCGAGTACGTAACAACATCCCCAGGCTACGCGACATATGAATACTCCAGTACCCATATTCGCGATTGTCGCCCGTAGGGTTCTAGGATAGGTTGATCACAGGTCACATGATGCATAAAAATATAATTGACAGTTTGATTAAAGGATATTCTAAACTATAAACAAAAATTTTATTATTCTACCCGATTACAACCATTAACCCAATACATATATTACATTACCAGCTACAAAGTTTTACTAGTTGATACCAAGTCAACCTCCTCTTTGTCTCATTCATAAAGCTTCTCTTCAGTGTGCATTTGCATTATCTCCTGACCTTCATCAAACCTAGTGAACAAAACTAGGTCGTCAATACGACGGGCAAGCCCTCAGTCAAAGGAGTAAAGTAGGTAAGGTAAGATGATAAAATTATCGAAATTGAACTGAAGGAAAGGATAATTTAAAAGGTATATTCACTGATAAAATTTCTTATCGTATTAACATCTTTTCCTAAAAGAATGTAAGTGTGTCAGGTATAAATGTGTAAGCAATCAAACAATCTTGTATGAAAAATGCAATATTTAGAGAAACACTTCTGGATCACACAACTTCTACTTTCTCAACAATAATCCCATTTACCCGGGATCAGGTTTATACTAAATAGACGGTGCTTAGATTTATCCGTCCCATTAGTATCAGGATCACATATTAATGTGATAAAATCAGGATAACACATGAATGGTTTTCCGAACTATCGGAATCAAGTGTTATAACAATTGTCGTATGACTTGAAATTTTTCAAGAATATCGGAGCAGGCTACATTGGATATTACAGGACCGAATTCGGGGATTCAGAATCCAATGAAAAACAGGAACAGGACAACAGGAAGTGAGCTAAGCCTCACCCCGACAGACCCGTATGGCCATACGAGTGCCGGTAACAGGAACTGATCAGTTTTATAAAATATAATATTGTAAAGATTTCGAAGGTGTGATCCAAAATTTTCTCTCCCATCCCAAATGCAATTCTTACAAAAATGTAACTTAGTTAAAGTACATTTCAATTTTGTATCTCGTTTTTCGTGTGATAGAGAACACACATTAAACGAGAATAAAGTTAAGCAGGAGATTCCGTCTTAGCGGAATAAAATGTCAAACTAGAATTTGTGCGCCTAAGGCAACACTTTCAAGGATTTCAGAGTTATGTTTATATTAGAAAATTTGATAAAATTTTGAAACTAGGGTTTAACCATTTCGACTTTCCAAAATGGCTAACTCTGGGATTTCTCAAAAATTTCGGCAGAGTCTCCTTTGTATTTTGGAGCCCGAAATTTTCACAATAGACAATAATATAAAACATAAACCCGGGTTCGCCGACCCCTTCGGTGGAGCAACCCTCGACACCGGTACCACGCAATAATAAAATTCCGGGTACGCCGACCCCTTTGGTGGAGCAACTCTCAACACCGAGACACATACAGTTAAATATATAATATTAACATATAGTATAATAAGTCTAGCTTCTTACCTTGGCAATTTTATTTTTATTGCTAACAATCAACGATTTGCAATATTCACTACAAAATTCAACTAAACAAAATATTAGAACAACATAGTCTATAATAGCATGAATAATTCAAAAATTAACACTATCAATTGAATATGAGTATATAATTATTTTCAAACACGAATTTATTCAATTAACTTATTTGTAGGATATTGATCTTTCCATGTTTAGGATAAAAATTTCACATAGGATAATAATTACGAATTTTAACGATACTTTCATAAGAATTGATTTAGAATTTTGATCTTTCCGAAATTCACGAAGCCTTAGAGTACTACGCTTAAACCTACTATATACTACAAATGCCTACTCAATCCCTCACTATATTTTCATTCTCCAAACGGACATGGTTAGCATTCTAAACCATGCAAATGCTGAATTTTATAGAAATAGATTCAAAATAGTAAAAATATCGACTACGGATTATACATATTAGTAATATATATAATATAGGAACCCAACCTATCTTTCTTTAGTCTTTCTAATATATAAAACGAGCACAAGGATTTCGTTATAACATTCCTAAGATTTTATAATGCCGTATTGTAAGGGATAAATTATATTATGACCAAAAAGAGATTGATACGACCTTGTATCATTCTTTTTTTTTTTTTTTTTTGAAATGCAAAACTAGGTTGTCTATGTAACTTTGGTCTACTAAATCATAAGATTACTTTTACTAGTTTTAAGAACATCTAACAATATCCAAAATAAAATTTCGGACATCAACTATTTATTATATCCCTGTGCTATTGTAAATATTATTATACGATGATAGGCTAGCTAATATAACCAAAATGACTTTCATATCCGTAGAGTACGTGTCGAGTTTTGGTTTTGTATTTCTATTTCTAAGTAGTAGGGGGCAACTAAATAATACATATACGCATTATGATGTTCAAGGGGTGGTTATAACTTAATTTCTTAAGGTTCCAGCTTAATTAAACACTTGGGTATATTTATCCACAATATTAAATGGGAATATGCTATATATATATATATATATATATATATATATATATATATATATATATATAATAAGTATTTAAACTAATTAATCCTTGAATATTAACCAAACAAACAAGTCTAACACATGACATCAATTATTTCCTTGTGTCCACGTATCCATGTTGTGTCCTGCAATTACCCGTGTCAACTTGTCCAAATTTCTTTGGACACACGTGTCCGTATCGCATCATTATTAAACTTTAAATTCCTAATAAATTTTATATACCAAATTGGTAATGTAAAGAACACAAAATTGAAAGTATGAACAATTTGAGATAGACAAAGAAGAGGGCTTGCCTTGAAAATTTGGGATTTGAATTTGGGGAATAGGGTTTTGCTCCATCTTCTCCAATTTCTTCTTCTTCATCATCTTCTTCTTTTCCAATTTTTCCTTTTTTTTTTCTTTTGTTTGAAGAAAGGGGTTAGGGCTTTGGTGATGGAAATGATGATGAGTGATGAAGAGGATGATGGTGGAGATGTTGGAGGTGGTGATGGAGGTGAAGATGATGGTGGTGATAGAAGGGGGCGATGGCGCCGGCGGCCAGGGAGGCCGGCGGTGAAGGGGCCGGTCGGCGCACGTGGCCGCCACCGCGGGCGTCGCCGGCGGGCGCGGGCGTCGGTGAGAGGAGTGAGAGGGAAGAATTGGAAGGGAGAGAGAACAGGTGAGAGAGATGGATAGACCGAGAGAGAGAGTGAGCCGAGAGAGAGAGGGTGAGCTGAGAGGGAGAGGGAGAGGGGATCGGTTGAGACATTAGGGAGAGAGGAGGGGATGAAATGAATTCCTCTCCCTAATGGTTAAACCAATATATATATATATATATATATATATATATATATATATATATATATATATATATATATATATATATATATATATAATTACATTTTAATTAGGAAAAGACTATATTACCCTTACCTTTCATGCAACCATGCCACCTATCTCTTCCATTTATGTTTGGATGACACATGGATTGCCTATGTGTCTATGCATTAGTGCAATTTGCACAATTAATCCAAGGACCAAGGTGCAAAATAAAATAAAATTTTAATGGTCATTATGGAAAAATAAATCATAAATTTTAACAATGATTATTGAAAATAATTTGAATTAAGAAATAATATAAATGGAAAAAAAATGGCTATGACACTCTACCCACCTTACAAAAATTTCGTCCTCGAAATTTAAATCTAAAGATAAGCTTTTCAAAATAATTATAAAGAAAACAAAATTCCACCCACATTACAGAGATGTAGTAATTTATTAAATTATTAAATGAAATATTTTGAAACTTATTTATCAAAAGCTTCACGAAAATAAAGACAATTCAAAAATACTAGAAATTATCAAGATTCTTGAAATTCCATATAGTCAAATAAAATAGTCAAATACCATGTTGTTTCAATCTATAACCATGTATGAATTCAAAATCATATTCCTTATTCTCAGTTTCTGGCGTGATATAGTAATCTTGTGCATCGCCATTGCGCATATGGCTGCAACAAGGATACAATTTCACTATCAGGGTTTTGCTACCTTTTTCCTTGATATCCATAGTATGAGTAGGAATTGTGATTGTGAAGTAGACTTACACGTTAGGGTATCCTTGGTAATTCAAAAGATACTCAAGAACCAGAACTTAAGGTTTTTTTTTTAATCCTTTACCTAAGTATCAAAGTACTATATAATATCATAATATAAAATCTTTTGACAAAATTATCAAAATACCGAATATCATTTTAAATTATTTAGGACGTGGGTTTTCAAATCCAAACGGTAGTATAACAAAAATTCAAAATCCGAATATCAAATTTCGAAATTCATCACAAAAAATTATGTCATGATACCCGGAATTTTATTAAATTCTTGAATCATGTTTCGAGAATATGTGCCTCGCCAATCTGGATGGCCAGTCCGAATGGCTGCAACAACTTCTCTTCCATGATTCAATTGATTGATTGCAGTTTTCACTGCCTCATCGAATCAGTTGAAGGGTTTCTAGGTTCTTAACACAAATAAATAAATATACATTCACAGAAAATTCAATTGCAGAAAGTCCAATAAAAATATTGTTTTAGAAGAAATCCAATGAACAATTAATAAGAAATGTAAGCCTAGGTATTTAGATGGAAAATGATTCCCAAAATCAAGAATACTACTAGAACGAAAATGTATTGAAAAGAGAGGATACAATTCCAGAATTTTTTTTTATGAACTTTGGATAAAACAAAGGAATTGAAGAATTTCAAGAAAATCAAATTTTGCGAAATAGTTAGATAACATGAATCTCAACAAAGAAAGAGGAGATACGTCAGGATTGAAGCAGGGATAAAATCAAGAAGTCGAGGAGTCATACTCTCAATAGGCTATATTCAATACTATATATAATAAATACTATACATATTCCTTAGATAAGATTAATGCTAGTACTAGATTACCCATTACTTCTTAGCTATATATTTATATATATGCCAATCCCACAGGACATAGTATACCCAATCTAAATGGAAGTCTGCAATCCTCATTGGCCTATTGGCTTCATAACCCTTATTCCTTTTCTTCTTTTTTTTTTTTTTTGATGTCTAACTATATAATAGTTTTAGATAAATCTGAATTCTTCTAGATAAATCTAAACTCCATGTCCCTTAAAGATACCCAGTTTGAGATCCTTAAAGGATTTTCTAGATCCCTCACCAATTTAAAAGAGAGTACTTGTCTAATGCTCTCTAAATAACTTAACCTAAATTTTCTGGTTATGCCTATGCTTATACTACCCTTGATTTCCTGAATATCATGTATTCCTTAATGACAGTCTTAGGTTAGGATTCTTAACTATATGGAATCTCTACAAGAAATCCATTAGGCAAAGATCTATATGGAAATCGGAATGAAACATAGTCTATGGATATGTAGACTTCTTCTAAGAGTATATCTTAGGGTATATAGCTCAACCTATATAGGTTTTCTTAAAATCTAGACCTACATCCTATCCGAGGTTTTCTAATTTTTGAGACCTGCATCCTATCCTAGGTTTCCTATTTTTCGTGACCTACATAGGCCACCACTAAAAGAGACGTGTCACGCCCCTCTCCCAAAATAAGGCGAGCCGAGTACGTAACAACATCCCCAGGCTACGCGACATATGAATACTCCAGTACCCATATTCACGATTGTCGCCCGTAGGGTTCTAGGATAGGTTGATCACAGGTCACATGATGCATAAAAATATAATTGACAGTTTGATTAAAGGATATTCTAAACTATAAATAGAAATTTTATTATTCTACCCGATTACAACCATTAACCCAATACATATATTACATTACCAGCTACAAAGTTTTACTAGTTGATACCAAGTCAACCTCCTCTTAATTTGTCTCATTCATAAAGCTTCTCTTCAGTGTGCATTTGCATTATCTCCTGACCTCTAGTGAACAAAACTAGGTCGTCAATACGACGAGCAAGCCCTCAGTCAAAGGAGTAAAGTAGGTAAGGTAAGATGATAAAATTATCGAAATTGAACTGAAGGAAAGGATAATTTAAAAGGTAAATTCACTGATAAAATTTCTTATCGTATTAACATCTTTTCCTAAAAGAGTGTAAGTGTGTCAGGTATAAATGTGTAAGCAATCTAACAATCTTGTATGAAAAATGCAATATTTAGAGAAACACTTCTGGATCACACAACTTCTATTTTCTCAACAATAATCCCATTTACCCGGGATCAGGTTTATACTAAATGGGCGGTGCTTAGATTTATCCGTCCCATTAGTATCAGGATCACATATTGATGTGATAAAATCAGGATAACACATGAATGGTTTTTCGAGCTATCGGAATCAAGTGTTATAACAATTGTCGTATGACTTGAAATTTTTCAAGAATATCGGAGCAGGCTACATTGGATATTACAGGACCGAATTCGGGGATTTGGAATCCAATGAAAAATATGAACAAGACAACAGGAAGTGAGCTAAGCCTCACCCCGACAGACCCGTATGGTCATACGATTGCCGGTAACAGGAACTGATCAGTTTTATAAAATATAATATTGCAAAGATTTCGAAGGTGTGATCCAAAGTTTTCTCTTCCATCCCAAATGCAATTCTTACCAAAATGTAACTTAATTAAAGTACATTTCAATTTTGTATCTCGTTTTTCATGTGATAGAGAACACACATTAAACGAGAATAAAGTTAAGCAGGAGATTCCGTCTTAGCGGAATAAAATGTCAAACTAGAATTTGTGCGCCTAAGGCAACACTTTCAAGGATTTCAGAGTTATGTTTATATTAGAAAATTTGATAAAATTTTGAAACTAGGGTTTAACCATTTCGACTTTCCAAAATGGCTAACTCTGGGATTTCTCAAAAATTTCGGCAGAGTCTCCTTTGTATTTTGGAGCCCGAAATTTTCACAATAGACAATAATATAAAACATAAATCTGGGTTCGCCGACCCCTTCGGTGGAGCAATCCTCGACCCCGGTACCACGCAATAATAAAATTCCGGGTACGCCGACCCCTTCGGTGGAGCAACTCTCAACACCGAGACACATACAGTTAAATATATAATATTAACATATAGTATAATAAGTCTAGCTTCTTACCTTGGCAATTTTATTTTTACTGCTAACAATCAACGATTTGCAATATTCACTACAAAATTCAACTAAACAAAATATTAGAACAACATAGTCTATAATAGCATGAATAATTCAAAAATTAACACCATCAATTGAATATGAGTATATAACTATTTTCAAACACGAATTTATTCAATTAACTTATTTGTAGGATATTTATCTTTCCATGTTTAGGATAAAAATTTCACATAGGATAATAATTACGAATTTTAACGATACTTTCATAAGAATTGATTTAGAATTTTGATCTTTCCGAAATTCACGAAGCCTTAGAGTACTACGCTTAAACCTACTATATACTACAAATGCCTACTCAATCCCTCAATATGTTTTCATTCTCCAAACGGACATGGTTAGCATTCTAAACCATGCAAATGCTGAATTTTATATAAATAGATTCAAAATAGTAAAAATATCGACTACGGATTATACATATTAGTAATATATATAATATAGGAACCCAACCTATCTTTCTTTAGTCTTTCTAATATATAAAACGAGCACAAGGATTTCGTTATAACATTCCTAAGATTTTATAATGCGTATTGTAAGGGATAAATTATATTATGACCAAAAATAGATTGATACGACCTTGTATCATTCTTTTTTTTTTTTGAAATGCAAAACTAGGTTGTCTATGTAACTTTGGTCTACTAAATCATAAGATTACTTTTACTAGTTTTAAAAACATCTAACAATATCCAAAATAAAATTCCGGACATCAACTATTTATTATATCCCTGTGATATTGTAAATATTATTATACGATGATAGGCTAGCTAATATAACCAAAATGACTTTCATATCCGTAGAGTACGTGTCGAGTTTTGGTTTTGTATTTCTATTTCTAAGTAGTAGGGGGCAACTAAATAATACATATACGCATTATGATGTTCAAGGGGTGGTTATAACTTAATTTCTTAAGGTTCCAGCTTAATTAAACACTTGGGTATATTTATCCACAATATTAAATGGGAATATGCTATATATATATATATATATATATATATATATATATATATATATATATATATATATATATATAATAAGTATTTAAACTAATTAATCCTTGAATATTAACCAAACAAACAAGTCTAACACATGACATCAATTATTTTCTTGTGTCGACGTATCCATGTTGTGTCCTGCAATTACCCATGTCAACTTGTCCAAATTTCTTTGGACACACGTGTCCGTATCGCATCATTATTAAACTTTAAATTCCTAATAAATTCTATATACCAAATTGGTAATGTAAAGAACACAAAATTGAAAGTATGAACAATTTGAGATAGACAAAGAAGAGGGCTTGCCTTGAAAATTTGGGATTTGAATTTGGGGAATAGGGTTTTGCTCCATCTTCTCCAATTTCTTCTTCTTCATCATCTTCTTCTTTTCCAATTTTTCCTTTTTTTTTTCTTTTGTTTGAAGAAAGGGGTTAGGGCTTTGGTGATGGAAATAATGATGAGTGATGAAAAGGATGATGGTGGAGATGTTGGAGGTGGTGATGGAGGTGAAGATGATGGTGGTGATAGAAGGGGGCGACGGCGTCGGCGGCCAGGGAGGCCGGCGGTGAAGGGGCCGGTCGGCGCACGTGGCCGCCACCGCAGGCGTCGCCGGCGGGCGCGGGCGTCGGTGAGAGGAGTGAGAGGGAAGAATTGGAAGGGAGAGAGATGGAGAGACCGAGAGAGAGAGTGAGCCGAAAGAGAGAGGGTGAGCTGAGATGGAGAAGGAGAGGGGATCGGTTGAGACATTAGGGAGAGAGGAGGGGATGAAATGAATTCCTCTCCCTAATGGTTAAACCAATATATATATATATATATATATAATTATATTTTAATTAGGAAAAGACTATATTACCCTTACCTTTCATGCAACCAAGCCACCTATCTCTTCCATTTATGTTTGGATGACACATGGATTGCCTATGTGTCTATGCATTAGTGCAATTTGCACAATTAATCCAAGGACCAAGGTGCAAAATAAAATAAAATTTTAATGGTCATTATGGAAAAACTAAAGTAAATTTGAGGGAGGCATCTTGAAAATTGTCTTTAGCATTATATTATTTTTGGGTTTTTCTCCACTGAATTTCTCCTTCGAATTTTTTTTACTAAGCAGTACTGTAAGTCACCCACACTTGGATTTGTGAACAATCACATTTCCAAATGATATGTTGCACTATTTTCTTTCATTATGTGAGTTCTTTTTTATAAAAGTTTTCAAAAGGCAATGATTAAAATGGACATACATGAGTGTTGTAAACTATATACATACGTAGATAACCACAAATTAGTAATATTCACAAATCATAATCATTTTCTTTTGGGTTAATAAAAGAATCTCATCCATAAGTCTCTTTCTTTACTTTCTCTAACCGTTTATGTGTTCTAAATTGGAATTTATTTTTACAATAAAACTGGGGGAGATGAAGTATGAATAGCTTTGGACGGAACGGGGGACAAAATCGTGCATTGGTTGTCTTAATCCATGAGTTGGGTTAGAAGAAACTAAAAATAATAGATGAGAGATTATAATTCTATTTTTATTGATTTAGAAGACTTATTACCAATTCATAATATATTAAAAATTATTAAAAATATTTATATTTTGAGTACTAATTAATATATATATATATATATATATATATATATATATATATATATATATATATATATATATATATATATATATATATATATATATATAGGAAGCGGATCAAAAGCCTCCCTTAGAAAACCTCCTAAAAACTCCCCTCACTCTAATTCGTAATTTAATGTTAATATTAATGTTAATGTTAATATTAACATTAAATACAAAAATTAACATTAAACTTAACATTAAAATTAATATTAATATTAACATTAACATTAATATTGACATTAACATTAATACAAAAAAAATAAAAAAATTAATATTAACATTAATATTACGAATTAGAGTGAGAGAATTTTTTAGGAAGTTTTTCTAAGGGGAACTTTTGATCCACTCCCATATATATATATATATATATATATATATATATATATATATATATATATATATATATATATATATATATATATATATATATATATATATATATATAAGAAATGCTCCAAAACCAATCGGTTGGTTTTGTATTATAGAACAACCTATGTTTTATGAGTTGGATAAATGACTTAAAAATATGGTGGGGTCTACATGTTTTAATCTCAACCACTAAATTTCAATCCAACTCATAAAACATAGGTTGTTCTATAATACAAAACGAGCTAGTTGGTTCTAGAGCACTCCTCATATATATATATATATATATATATATATATATATATATATATATATATATATATATATATATATATATATATATATATTTTTTTTTTTTTTTTTTTTTGAAGCAATGGGTACTTGTGGCGAACTCGCCTCCACTGAGGCTCGAACTCCTGACCACTTGGGCCGCATGCATCTCTCTTAACCACTAGGCTAGAGGTCATTTGCAATATATATATATATATATATATATATATATATATATATATATATATATATATATATGGGAAAATGGGCCTGAGGTCGGCCTCAGGCTTGTTTCCTGCGGTCGAGAAATCTGAGCCGTCTGATCTGATCAGATCAGACGAAAAAAAAAATGGGAAAGGCGCCATCTCCTCTGACCAAAATAACAAAAAAAAAAAAGGAAAGCTGCGATCAGAGCTTTCCCTCAATTCTCCATCCCTACGAAAGAGAAACCCCCGACCCAACTGCGCTCGCGCCGCCTCCCTCACTCGCCGGAGGAACAAGGTCAACCGCACAGCCACCTCTCAGACCGTCGAGGCAAGATCGGTGAGCCGTACAGTATCCCCTCCTCAAAAATTTAATTTTTTAGGGTTTGATGTTGAAAAGGAAATTGATATGCATTTACGTAATTTAATTTTTTAGGGTTTGATGTTTGAGATCCTCAAAAATTTAGTTAATTTCAGATCCTCTTTAATTTTTTAGGGTTTGTTGAAAAGGAAATTGATATGCATTTACTTAATTTCAGATCCTCAAAAATTTAGTTTATTAGGGTTTGATGTTTGAGCCCTCCATGCTATGCATTTACTTACAAAATCATTATAATTTTGTGACCTTGGAAGAGGAAATTGATATTGGTTGAACTGAAACTAGCATGTTATTTAGAGCAATAGTTGCGGAGAAGAGGATATCGGCTTCAGATCTTACCCAAGCGAGTTGATCGAGAGAGAAGCCCTAATTTGATATCGGCTTATTCACTGTAGGGTAAGATCTGAAGATCTTCATGATTTATTTGTGTATATGTTTGTGTTTGTGTTTGTGTTTATGTTTATGTTGTCAATGTATAGATTTTATTTGTGTTTATGTTTGTGTTTGTGTTTGTGTTTCATTCTTCAGAACTAACATTCTCTCAAGTAGTGTTTGTGTTTATGTTGTCAATGTATAGATTTTCAAGTTCAATAAATATGTGATGGAATTTTCAGCTTATCATAATTTTTGGATGATATTTTGTAGTTTGAGATAGGAAAAAATTATTACGTTGTGAAGAGTGGTAGGCAATGCGACATTTATTTGACATGGGAAGAATGCAAAGCACAGGTTTATGGATATCGTAATGCAGTGTATCACGGCTTCAACACGTATGAAGAGGCTATGGAGTGTTGGAACGGGCAATCCAATCCAATTCGTCCAGATCGGGGGGGTCGAGACATGTTCGCAGGCGTGGGTCAACGTCAAAGATTGGGAGCATCGGTTCATGTAGGAGAGTCGTCAAATCATGGTGCGACGAGACATGATGTCAGAGAGGATATCAGTGAACGGGATATTGTAGGGCATACAAATGTAGAAAGGCGGCCTGAATTGTTGAACACATCTTTCGTTTATGGATGTGTAACAGGTGTTACGGTGACCATTGTTGTGGAGGGGATACTTTTTACTTTAGTTGTCTTGGCTTATCTTATCTCAATGTAATATCAATTTCAAACTTATCAATGTAAAACTGGGAATGACCTGGATCTAGTGCGTTGTAAATTCACATCACTATGTTAAGGTTTTCAATTTATGGTTTGTCTTCTTTAATCTATGTAAACTTATATTATTAACAGAATGAGGTCCATGAAGTTCTTTTTCACTATGGTGAAATATGTTCCGACTTGAGTTCTGTGAGGTTATACTTATTTGTATGTGAGCATTACTTCAGTTCAGCGTATTGTACAGTAACATATTCTGTGAAACCCGTAAATTTTCGATTCCTTTTTAAATATTAAATATGTGTTTGCTATTTTAATTTTTCAAATTAATATAGAAAACTATTTTCAAAGTAAATGAATTTGGATTTTTGATTGCCTGGCCCAGTACCGAACCCTAATTCTGAGCCCGAATATATTTTAGGGATTACAAAATTTTAGTTACAATTTTTCCAAAGAAAATAATATTTAAATTTGTAATCCATTCCATTTTTTTAGTGTCCATGAATCTTTTTGCTATAAAATCCAGCAGCCTAACAACAATTATATGCTCTTTAGCCCAAAACCCATTAAGAGACCGAACCCAATAAGGCCAAACCTATTTTGGAGCTCGACCCTCCCTCCACCAAACTTTCTCAAACCTAACCCCTCTCCCGGCGGAGCTCGACCCCCCTCGCAGCGAGCCCCGTCCAGCGCGGCCTCGCGCTCCTCCCCGCCGACCGCGCCTCCGCGCATGCTCCCCCTCCCGAGCCCGCGACCCCCTCGGCCGGACTTCCCCGTGGCCGCGCGGCTTCCTCCGCCCGCAGCCAGACCGGCGGCTCCCCGCCCGGTGCCCTAGCTCCCGCGGCCGGCGCCCACCGCGCTCCTCCGCGGCCTCTCCCCGCCGCTGTCCGCGGACTCCCCCGCGGCCGAGCCTCTGTCCCAGCGAGGCGTGCCCTAGCGCAGCCGACCGATCTCTCTCCCGTGCGCGCCCCTCTTCTGTGCGTGGTTGAGCCAGATCTGCTCGCGAGCCCTCTCCCGCTGTCCGGGATCTACGACCTGCTGCCGAACTTTGTTTCGGATTATTCCCGAGTTTTTCCCGCGGCTCCCCGCCAACGGAATTTGGTAATTTCTGGATAATCACAGTAGTTCGTCCCTCCCGTAGAGTCGGTGATGAAAATCGGTCCCCGGATTCCCTTCGGGAAATCCGGTTAGCAGCGTAGTATTTTCGGTTAGCTGCGTTAGCTTATTTTTCTGTGATTTTTATCTGCTAGTTTGTGTGGATTGGTTTGATTATGGAATTCCCGGATATTTCGGAAAATTCGGTTGTTTGGGAATTATTTCTGGTGGCTTGGAAATATTTTGGTGGATATTTGCGGGATTATTTTGGGTGGAATAATTGCAGGTTTTCCGTGGCGCATTTCCCAGTTTTGGGTTTGTCCCGAAATAGAGGAAGTGCTGCCCAAATTTTTACAAAAACTATATTTATATTAATTTCAAAATTGGCTTTCGAAAATGAATTTCTAAACTGATTTTTCGGGCGACGACCGTACCGGTCTGTGGGCCCCGGCGAAATGCAAACGCACCGGTCCGACCGGACGTTGGGGTATTAGCCGAATTTTGAGGAATGGACCGAGTCTGAGACTCTTAGCTATCTTTTTAATTATTTTAATTAATATTTAGGCTATTATTTATAGTTATTTAATTCCAGCACTTTATTTAAATAATTAAGTCATTTTCTCTTATTTTGATGTAAAAGAAAATTGTACAGGGCATAAGCCCACCCTAGGACCATTAGCTGTGCCATTGTATTGTGTAGCATAGATTTTTATCTTATTTTCTGGGTGGATGTGATCTTGGGTGGTTTTTGATTAGACGTTTAATCGTAGTTAGAGCGTAATTTTATAATCAATTAAGAATTAATTAAATGGATAAAATATTAGTAAATAACTAGTTCACGATTTATCACTAAAAGAAACTGTATTTTATAAATATAATACAAAAACTCAAAGTTTTCCCAAGTTAAATTGATTCTTGTGTTATTTTCAAATAATCCAATTAACCGGTTTAATCAAACGCACGTAGTTGCGACGTTATCGTTAGCTGTAGTTTAATACAACTTAAAATCTGACTAGGACAGGACTACTAGAGATTGCAACTAGCACACTTAGTCTGGTTATTAAAGGTTCTAAGTCGAGTTCTCAACTGTAGGAACTCGAAGTTACAACTGATGTTCCTCCTCGGTACCGACTCGTCCTTCCAGTCAATCTAATACAAGGCAAGTTACGATTTGTGTATTCCTGTATTTTATTTAGTAAAGTTAAGATGCATGTTAAACTACACTGCTGGCACGGAACTCTACCGACTGTTACTGTTACTGAATCTGGGACTGGGGGAATAGTGTAAACGTTTATGACCAAAGCCTCTACTGAACTGACTGTGTTAGCTTACCCCTCTCACACACGAGGATAAGCCATATCGTATCGCTAGGATACTACTGATCAACCCAAGCCGGTCATAGACGTTTGCATATTCAAAATACACTGAACTGTTTTAAACTGCTAAAAATCATTATTTCAAACTGTTTATCCTGCACTTTCCAATTACTATTTAAGATATGAGATGCATATTTCGTTCTTGCTCCCTCCTGACTGGAGACAACATTTTAGGTAACACTGAGGATGACGAGCTATTCTATTATGGCTATTATGACCCGGTTCTCTACCCTGCGACGGTACCGGAGCCGTCTCTGGAGGACGCTGATTCTGGGATTACAGAACCAGATGTTTAGATAGTCTTTCCTTTCTGTATTTTCTTCTTTATTTTAAGTTTGTAGTTTTATTTTGGCATTTCATTTCTAGTTGTATTTCTGAATATTTTATTAAACAAAGTTTCAAATTTCGAATATAACGGTTGTGACAAATGTACTTGTGTTGTTGTGGTTACCTGCTACTGAACAGCTTACTGCCGCTGTCTCAACAACGGTGCAGGCTGGGCATGATCCGGTTCGACCCAATTATTTGGGATCGGGTCGTGACATGTTTTTAGTGGTGGCCCATGCAGGTCTACGACAACTTAGAAAAACATACCTAGAAACAATTAGAACACTAGAACATTGATTTGTCACAACATAGGTCCGATTTATATATAAATAAATATTTTTGTTTGACTATAGACTGGTAGGCTACCTTGCATATGTGTGCATCCTAAACCTTCCAAAGAATGACCATTGACAAGACCAAATCCTGTTGGCGATGAGGTGTCATCTCCGGATCATACCCCATCTCCTCAACCAAGCCCAGAGTCTTTTCCCTCGCGGCTGTTTGACCGTCCTCATAATGCATCCAGTGAAGTTTTTCACTACACTGGCGATTCCTACCTCATCTCAACTGAGTTACATTTCCTTGGTGGAGTATCCATTTTTGTTGCTCCACCAGTACCAGCAAACACCTTCCAAATGGGTGTCCTATTTCAAGAAACCCTGGAGTTCCAGAAAGCACAAGTTGAAGCCCAGCAGGAACAGAAGAATATCACGAGAGAAGACATGAAGAACGTCATGATGTAGCCTTAGTTATCTCCAACCAAGTTAGAGCAGAACTTTTTGTCCTAGGAAGGATACCCCTGAATCTAGAAGATAATTGGGTCCCATCAAGTACTCTACTTTCCGGCAGCCTTGTCGTAAGAAGCTATGGGCTTGTAACTATTGTAAGAGGCCTGGTCATCAGGCCGTTAGTTGCCGCAAGAGTTTGGAACGATGTTTGGCATGTGGATCTGCTGAACATCGGGTAAAGGACTGCCCCTTATCTTTCCATCAAACCAGAGCTCATATCCCAGCAACACCTGTTAGGCCACAACCTAGGGACCCTCTTCCTATCCAGCAGACCCTGCCCTTACAATAAGGCATGATGCATACTCGAGGTTCATAGAAAAGGAAGCAGTTGGAGACTGCTCATGCAAAAGCCAGGACCATGAAGAATAGTACCTAGAACCGCTGAATAGCAACATCTTTTGGAAGTTGTAACAGGATGTCCTTAGATCAATCATAAGAGTTTTGCTGTAATTCTCCCCATGAATAGAAATTTTAGTTACACCTTTATGGCAGATGTTTTTCCTGATAGTCTCCCCGGATTATCCCAGATCTAGACATAGGATTCACCCCTGACCTAGTCCCCGGCTCTTTCCCTAAATTCTAAAGGATGTTACAGAGTCAACCCGAGGGTGGCCAAGAAGATGAAGGACCAGATCAATGAAGGCTCTAGGATTTATTCAGAGTGGAACTTCACCTTAGGGAGTACCTATCTTGTTTGAGCTCCAGAAGAAAGGAACAAACGGATGTGCATCATTTACCAAGACACTAAAGAACAAGTACTCTCTGCCCGGATCGAGGATCTGTTTGATCTGTTTGTGTGGAGTTAGGGTGTTTCGAAGTTTGACTTAAGATTTGACTACCATCAAATCAAAGTCAGGAAAGAGGACATTTCCAAGACGGCGTTTAAACACCAAGTATGGGTAGTTTTCTCTGGTCAGGACGTTAGACTGACAAATGCTTCTGCTGTGTTCATGAATCTCATGAACAGAGATTTTTATGAGTATTTGAATCAGTTTATCTTCTCCATAGATAACATTCTGATATATCTGAAGACTGAAAAAGAGCATGAAGAACACCTGAGGAAGTTTTGGAAACTTTGAGGAAAAAGAAGTTTTATGGTAAGTTACCTGAACGTGGAATTTTGACAGGGTGAATTTTTGGCCATGTTGTCAAGAGAAGAAATTTCGGTAGAAGATAGCTGTTGTTGAAGAGTGGTATACCCCAAGTTCAATTCGGAAGTTCTTGAACTTGGCCGGCTACTATCAGAAGTTTGTGAAGGATTTCGCCAAGATTGCTGAGCCAGTGACGAAGCTCACTTGGAAGGATGAAGAGTTCATCTGAACGAAAGTTTGCCAGACGGCATTGAGGAGCTGAAGAAGAGACTTACCACTACACCAATCCTTGCGCTACCCGCAGGAACCGATGGGTTCTCAATTTACAGTAATGCCTCTGGAAAAGGACTGGGTTGCGTTCTTCAACAACATGGGAAAGTAATTGCTTACACGTGTAGGCAACTACAGACTCATGAGAAGAATCATCCCACGCCTAATTTGAATTGCTGCAATTATCTTTATTTTGAAGCTATGGAAGCATGATTTTTATGAAAAGGGAGTGGAAATTTATACGGACTACAAAAGTCTGAAATATGTCTTCACTCAGAAACGGCTGAATGTTAGACTAAGAAGCTGGCTGAAGCAGATAAAGAATTTCGACATCAACCTGCAGTACCATTCAGGTAAGGCTGATGTGGTCGCTGATGCACTTGGTCGATACTGATGGCGGAGTTCTTAGCCAAGGACTAGCACCTGCTAGAAGACATCGAGAAGTTTGGACTGGAGGTTATACTATCTGGGGAAAGAAGGACGGAGCTGGATGCTGATACAATATTGATGAAGTTCGAGGCTGATGGACAAAATCAAGAGGACGTAGTTTCAAAACGAGGCACTTTGCAGGCTTAGAGATCAAGTATTGGCAGGAACACTCGAGGGTTTCTAAATTGATCAGCATTGGAACTCTGAAGAATGGTACGAGACTTTGCGTATCGGCTGACAAACGGAGGAACGAGTTGCATCAGTCGCTGTATTCCATAAATTCAGGAGATAATAAGATGTATCGGAATATGCCTCCATTGATTGGTGTTACGGAATAAAGAAGGACGATTCCAGGTATGGGATTAGAAGTGAATTTGTCAACATGGGGAATTTAGCAAGAGAACAACAAGTTTGTTGGAGCCGCTGGACAATTCGGAGTGGAAGTAGAAGTAGAAGCATATAACCATGAACTTTGAGTAAGGATTGCCTTGTTCCCAAGGAGGGAAGGGCACCAATTGGATTTTAGTAAACCGACTGACTAAGTCAGCACACTTTATTCCCTTCAAAGTTGGTTATCCACTAAGAAGTGGGCGGCATTGTATGAGAAGCACATCTACCGGATTCATGGAGTACCGCGGGACGAGCAAGCAGAGAGGTCAATCCAGACGCTTGAAGATGTATTGAGATTTTGCGTCTTGGAATTTGGTAGGTCTTGGGAAGACCAAATTGCTTTTGGTGAAGTTTTCTCCTACCAGAGGAACAATCAGTTTTGACGGAGCTGGAAATTGAGGCCAGGAACATCAGGCCATTTGGAGTGTAAGACGCGTAGGAAGTAGCATACCAGTTAGCTCTACCAGCTAATCTTGAGAGTGTGCAACGTCTTCTACGTCACAGCTCAGACGCTACATTTCGGATCCGAGTCACGTTTTGAATAAATCAGAGCTGAAGATTGGACGCAACCTTTTCAGTGCCAGAGAAACCAGTTGCAAGCCTAGTCAGAGATGAGAAGAAAATTAGAATTTGAGCCATCACTTAAACTCCTATTTCTTATCTTTTCTTTTTTTCGTTCTAAATTTGACTAATGCTGCTAAATTAGCATAGTTTTGCAAGCTATTTTTTTGTCAAGCTTGATCATGACGGTATTTTATTGGGTGCACCCACTAATATATTGTCTAATCAGGACCGGTGCATGATGGTCTAATCAACCTCGTGTACTTTGGTTCGCTTTAGTATTTTTCTGCATGGATGATATCATAAACCGTCTCATCCATGACTGTCTTGGAAATTCTTATTGTTGGACTCTAGTAACAGGTGCAGTACCGTACCTGCTTGATTGTGGTAAATCTATCCTATCCTACCCTATCCTTTAAATTTCGAGGACGAAATTTCTTAAGGAGGGAAGGTTGTGAAACCCGTAAATTTTTGATTCCTTTTTAAATATTAAATATGTGTTTGCTATTTTAATTTTTCAAATTAATATAGAGAAATGAATTTGGATTTTTGATTGCCTGGCCCAGTACCGAACCCTAATTCTGAGCCCGAATATATTTTAGGGATTACAAAATTTTAGTTACAATTTTTCCAAAGAATTTAAATTTGTAATCCATTCCATTTTTTAGTGTCCATGAATCTTTTTGCTATAAAATCCAGCAGCCTAACAACAATTATATGCTCTTTAGCCCAAAACCCATTAAGAGACCGAACCCAATAAGGCCAAACCTATTTTGGAGTTATACTATGGTTTAATAAGAATAAATAATAATAAAAGAAAGGGTTTTTATATAAATATAAGTTTTCTTACTATTATAACTCATTAAAGCTTTATCTCTCTTTCTTTTCACCAGCAAAGGAAAGAAGCCTTTCCTTTCCTTTCTAAACCGTGGACTTCTCCTCTCCCTCCCATTCATGGCTGAGCCACCTTCCCCTTCAACGAACGGCCAACTCCTCAACCTCCCATTCCTTCCTTATAACTCCCACTCTCTTCCTCACAAATTCTAACAACAGAACACCCTCTCTTCATTCTCTTAAACTCTCTCTCTCGTTCACTCATTATTTTTCCCTCTCTTCTCTGGAGAAGGAAGCTTCACAGTAAACCCTCCCTCCACCAAACTTTCTCAAACCTAACCCCTCTCCCGGCGGAGCTCGACCCCCCTCGCAGCGAGCCCCGTCCAGCGCGGCCTCGCGCTCCTCCCCGCCGACCGCGCCTCCGCGCATGCTCCCCCTCCCGAGCCCGCGACCCCCTCGGCCGGACTTTCCCGTGGCCGCGCGGCTTCCTCCGCCCGCAGCCAGACCGGCGGCTCCCCGCCCGGTGCCCTAGCTCCCGCGGCCAGCGCCCACCGCGCTCCTCCGCGGCCTCTCCCCGCCGCTGTCCGCGGACTCCCCCGCGGCCGACCTTCGGTCCCGGCGAGGCGTGCCCTAGCGCAGCCGACCGATCTCTCTCCCGTGCGCGCCCCTCTTCTGTGCGTGGTTGAGCCAGATCTGCTCGCGAGCCCTCTCCCGCTGTCCGGGATCTGCGACCTGCTGCCGAACTTTGTTTCGGATTATTCCCGAGTTTTTCCCGTGGCTCCCCGCCAACGGAATTTGGTAATTTCTGGATAATCACAGTAGTTCGTCCCTCCCGTAGAGTCGGTGATGAAAATCGGTCCCCGGATTCCCTTCAGGAAATCCGGTTAGCAGCGTAGTATTTTCGGTTAGCTGCGTTAGCTTATTTTTCTGTGATTTTTATCTGCTGGTTTGTGTGGATTGGTTTGATTATGGAATTCCCGGATATTTCGGGAAATTCGGTTGTTTGGGAATTATTTCTGGTGGCTTGGAAATATTTTGGTGGATATTTGCGGGATTATTTTGGGTGGAATAATTGCAGGTTTTCCGTGGCGCATTTCCCAGTTTTGGGTTTGTCCCGAAATAGAGGAAGTGCTGCCCAAATTTTACAAAAACTATATTTATATTGATTTCAAAATTGGCTTTCGAAAATGAATTTCTAAACTGATTTTTCGGGCGACGACCGTACCGGTCTGTGGGCCCCGGCGAAATGCAAACGCATCGGTCCGACCGGACGTTGGGATATTAGCCGAATTTTGAGGAATGGACCGAGTCTGAGACTCTTAGCTATCTTTTTAATTATTTTAATTAATATTTAGGCTATTATTTATAGTTATTTAATTCCTGCACTTTATTTAATAATTAAGTCATTTTTTCTTATTTTGATGTAAAAGAAAATTGTACAGGGCATAAGCCCACCCTAGGACCATTAGCTGTGCCATTGTATTGTGTAGCATAGATTTTTATCTTATTTTCTGGGTGGATGTGATCTTGGGTGGTTTTTGATTAGACGTTTAAATCGTAGTTAGAGCGTAATTTTATAATCAATTAAGAATTAATTAAATGGATAAAATATTAGTAAATAACTAGTTCACGATTTATCACTAAAAGAAACTGTATTTTTATAAATATAATACAAAAACTCAAAGTTTTCCCAAGTTAAATTGATTCTTGTGTTATTTTCAAATAATCCAATTAACCGGTTTAATCAAACGCACGTAGTTGCGACGTAATCGTTAGCTGTAGTTTAATACAACTTAAAATCTGACTAGGACAGGACTACTAGAGATTGCAACTAGCACACTTAGTCTGGTTATTAAAGGTTCTAAGTCGAGTTCTCAACTGTAGGAACTCGAAGTTACAACTGACGTTCCTCCTCGGTACCGACTCGTCCTTCCAGTCAATCTAATACAAGGCAAGTTACGATTTGTGTATTCCTGTATTTTATTTAGTAAAGTTAAGATGCATGTTAAACCACACTGCTGGCACGGAACTCTACCGACTGTTACTGTTACTGAATCTGGGACTGGGGGAATAGTGTAAACGTTTATGACCAAAGCCTCTACTGAACTGACTGTGTTAGCTTACCCCTCTCACACACGGGGATAAGCCATATCGTATCGCTAGGATACTACTGATCAACCCAAGCCGGTCATAGACGTTTGCATATTCAAAACACACTGAACTGTTTTAAACTGCTGAAAATCATTATTTCAAACTGTTTATCCTGCACTTTCCAATTACTATTTAAGATATGAGATGCATATTTCGTTCTTGCTCCCTCCTGACTGGAGACAACATTTTAGGTAACACTGAGGATGACGAGCTATTCTATTATGGCTATTATGACCCGGTTCTCTACCCTGCGACGGTACCGGAGCCGTCTCTGGAGGACGCTGATTCTGGGATTACAGAACCAGATGTTTAGATAGTCTTTCCTTTCTGTATTTTCTTCTTTATTTTGAGTTTGTAGTTTTATTTCGGCATTTCATTTCCAGTTGTATTTCTGAATATTTTATTAAACAAAGTTTCAAATTTGAATATAACGGTTGTGACAAATGTACTTGTGTTGTTGTGGTTACCTGCTACTGAACAGCTTACTGCCGCTATCTCAACAACGGTGCAGGCTGGGCATGATCCGGTTCGACCCAATTATTTGGGATCGGGTCGTGACATATTCTGGACTCTGTATTTCTAGTACCATCTCTGATGTCAAATGTTATGGAAGCTTATTTTGGTTACTCATTATGTTGCTTAAATGAGTAAGATGTTATTCCTCTTGATTACCTTGTAGTTTCTTTAATCAGAAAATAAATCAGCTATTGGCACTGTTGTGATGTTATTCCTCCTATTTTATTGCTTTAGTTCCAGATGATGTGGGTATTTCATTGTACAGGCAGCAGATAAGTAATTTCTTGTATTTTTTAAGTAAATTCTTGATATTATTTTTTTACAGGCTAACTAACACTTGTTAAACTTTAGGACAGCCAAAATGAGTTAGCATATAATGAGATAGACAATCAATCTGGACTTAGAATGAAGCTGCAATTAAACTGAAAGAGAGGCTAAACAGGAAAATATTCCCTGTACAGGTTTCTGATGTTGTGTAGGTCAAAGTCATCTTAGTTCTGACTTCTTCTGTGCAATGTTTCTCGAATGCCCTTTGCTCTAAACAGGAAAATATTGCAGCCATTTAGAGGCTCTAAACAGATAAACCTATAAAGAGGTGTACATCATCCAGATTTCATTAAATCACAAGTGCCAATATAGGTACAAATTCAGCACACTCAGATTTCTCAGATTTCTCACAAGTGCCAATATAGGATAACCATAATATGTCAAATTCAGCTTCATTAAATCACAAGTGCCAATATAGGTACAAATTCAGCACACTCAGATTTCTCAGATTTCTCACAAGTGCCAATATAGGTACAAATTCAGCCAATATAGGAACAAATGATGAAATGAAATCACAACAGTGCCAAATTCAGCTTCATTAGATACAAGTGCCAATATAGGTACAAATTCAGCTTCATTAGATACAAGTGCCAAATTCAGCTTCATTAAATCACAACAGTGCCAATATAGGTACAAATGATGAAATGAGTGCTCTCCAAATTCAGCTTCATTGCCTGAACGAATTGATAGATCCTGGATGGATGCTGCAGATAAATCAACAGTGCCAAATTAGATGAAATGAAATCACCACAGTATTCAGTTTGGTTACATTCTGCAGGCAACTTTTTTGCAGTATTCAGTTTTCATACTGGAGCTAATGTTAGGAATAAAATCTTTTTGCAGTATTCAGGCTCTTAACTGCAACAGTGATACCGGTGCCTGGTTTTGTAGGAGCTGTACCATTTTCCTCTATCCACCCCTTGAAAATATAGCCAAATTCTCCTTCCAAGAATATTATCAGGTCTAAAGTTACCAGTTGCAGATTCAGCTCCTGGAAAGTAACTCAAGTAACTGACAGTATGTTTTATTTCTAGAGGTTGATTTCAAAATTTCCCTGGCCAAAGGAGCAGTAAGCTCATGATTGCAAGCATTTAGGTATTATTTCAATTGCTGCAATTCAAGAACTATGTATCAAATTTCCTATATATCTGCACAAGTGTGCAAAGGCAAAGACTAGCATATTCATGTCAGGAACCAGAACTTCCAGATTGTGCTAGTATAGGAAAATGAAATTTTGGAATTTAAGAAATGTTGAGTTAATCAAGAAAACAAGATAACTTTTCCTTTTAAGACTTAAAAAAAATTATGATAACACAATATCTGTTGAAACAAAACAATGCAAAATAATTTAGATTTGACCTTTTCAGATATCATACAGGTAAAGCAGGGTAATAATTCATATTAAATCCCAACAATATATATAAACCTTTTTCTGATGGACTTCCATATAACCATTATAAAGTTAAAATCAAGATGTACAAAGAAGTTTTATAGTGGAGCAAATTCATAGAGAAATAATTCAAATCTCATCTCATAGTTAGACCAAGTTGTTCCCTGATGGAGCCAAGAGGTAAGATCAGGGTCCACAGGAAGTACATAACAATATGTTGATTTTCTAGTGTAGGTTTTGCTAATATACCTGTGTTTTGGGGTGCCATAAGTAAATGAAGAAAGCCAACTTGTTTTCATAGTATACTGGCAACCTTAAAAAATGATCAATTTTATTAGGAAAACAGAAAATATTATGAGAATTTGGCTCTTTGCAGTGAAGATTAGCATTGGTGTCATTACCATGATACGAATAGTTAACTTTTTGCAGTATTCAGTTTTCATACTGGAGCTAATGTTAGGAATAAAATCTGTAGAGAAACCCACAAAAGTTACAAACTGAAACCGATACAAACAGTGGAATCCCGACAAGTTCCCAAAAAAAAAATAAAGAAATTGAAAGAGAGAATAATACGAAAGTTTGTACCTAGAGGACAAACTTGGCGAGTCTTCAGCCACCTACTGTTGCTTCTAGCTCCTACAGAAAATAAAGAGCAATGATGTTAAAATAATTTTTATATACTAGTATAAAAAACATGTAGAATTGAGCAACTATACCTTATTTCTACCATTGGTGCCCATGTTCATACGACAAGTTCTCATGTCATGGCCCTTTTCTCCACAAATACTACAAGTTCTTTTTCTTGATTGACTTTGATCTTGTGATACTTGTATTCCCGACTGAATCCTTGATGCTGCTCGTGGTCGGCCTTTAGTTCTTGCCTTTGTAGGATCATGAATAGTTACATCATTTAATCCCAATCCACATACTGTCGGAGCATTGGACCCCACCTGAGTGCTTGGATCCTCAGAGATAGTTTGTGCTTTGTCATTCAATCCATGTTGCTCCAGAAAACTATTTGACCACCCATTGACAACGTCATAAAGAAGAGGATCTCTGTTAACAACCTCGAGGACTTTATCAAATGTTGCACGAAGGCTCCAAGATTGAAGTGGAGTAAGTTGATTGGGACGCACTGCATTGACTGCGCTAGACGAAGAGGATCCCATACTCATGATGCTATGTCTTGCATTGAGTGTCCACCTTGGCAAAATATATCTCTCAAGGATGGCTTGCATATCAAACTTTTGCTTCATGATATATAAAATTTGTGTGCAGAGTAGCCCTTCAGTCTCAAACCTTGCACATGTACACGTAAATTCTCCCATAGATACATTGCATCGAACAGAATACAAGTAACTCTTTCCGTCAATCCTCATTTGGACATTATATGTGGTCGTATCTCCTTCAATACACACTCTTTCATGCCGACGGTATAATGTGTCTTTGAACCGAGTCTGAAATATAGAGAAAACGTTCCTGGTATAAACCTTCGCAGCATGAACCTCTAACTCATGCATGCCACGAAATTCTGGTTTGTTTCTCATACAAAAAGTGTCTTCTTTCTCCTCTTTGTTTCTTTGAAAATGTACGGCTTTATCATATTGATCAATGAACTCGTATAGTGGAGTCATGGAGTTTACGTAACCATCAAAAAACGAGTTCATGCTTTCACTCCTTTGGCTGGACGCCATGCCTACACACAAAAAGCAATGAACACCATATGATTAGTTTGAGTTCAAATAAATATAATTTTAAAACTATGACCATCATATCAAAATTTTCATACCTACAAAGAAAGTATCCTTTAGGTACGCCTTAATCCAATGACGTGCTTTCTCATGCATCGTATGCAACCACTTCCAAGCTTTCACTTCATTTTTTGTTTGTCTGTCATTGGTTCTGAAAATTCTTTTTGGTACTTCTCCTTTAAGATCACCCAACAACTCTCAGCCTCTTCAACACTTTGACTTTTCTTAGACCAATTTACATAGTCTTCATCAAATTCAGGATTATAAGCCGAACGTAAAGAACGGAGATGCTCATTTTCATGAAGACTAATATGCCATATGCAATACCTGTGCCTTGTATTTGGAAAAACTCTTTTGATTGCATTGCATATTGCTGGGTCTTGATCAGTGATGATAGCTCCTGGTGCTTTACCCCACATACATGTCAACCAATTTTCAAATAACCAAACAAAGGTATCCTCCTTCTCGTCAGCAAGAAGAGCACATCCAAATAAGATAGACTGTTTATGATGATTTACACCAATAAACGGTGCAAAAGGTAACAAGAAATGGTTTGTCTTATAAGTGACATCAAACACAACAACATCTCCAAACTAGAGATATGATGTCCTCGCTCTTCCATCTGCCCAAAATATACTTCTACAAACATTTTCCTCATCATGCTCCATAGCATAGTAAAACTGAGAGTCTGTAGCTTGCCTTGTAAGAAATTGTTGAATTACTCTAGTGCACTCCTTTCCGATATTGTTCTTTCTTTTTACTCTCAAATGATCGATGCACTGTTGTGTAGTATATTGACATTACTACTACTCATGGCATTTAAAATCCTTGCAATCTTTGAAGGTCCAACCCCACATCCACGAAACTGATCAACTAAATTCCTACAAGATACATCCATGTGCGATCTTTTGTGTGACCGCAACAAATGGATCTTCGAAGGGTTTTAATCAACTCATGATTATGAACATCATGAAAGGATTTGATGCCCCACACTCCATTGGAGATTCTATGAACTTTCATTCGAGCCATACAACCTTCTCTCTCATTTTTCCGTCGGTTTACTTCTCTCCCTACCTCTCTCTTATCAGTTAAGCTTTTGAACCCTTCTTTGTTGCAAACATAAAGCCTCCTCGTGATATTACCATCTTTTTCCTTTGCAGTGGATGACCTTCGAATAGAAAAACCTTCCCTTTCTGCGTATACATTATAAAAGTCCCACGCCTCTTCTGCTGTAGGAAATTGCATTCCAACATGTGGTATTCCCTTTTCAATTTCAAAAACACTATGACTATCCACTCCATCTACGTTAGTTGCACTATCTTGTTCTTCATTCTCATTTGGTATCGCGTGATCATGCATAAATGGTTCGCTCTCTTCCATCTTCTAAAATAGAAACATAAAAAAATCAATGTGAAACAAAAAAATATGATGTACAAAATGTTAAACAAAAAAAATGTTCTTCATGGATGGCTTCAGCACAGAGTTACTCATAGTTAAGGATCTCAAACATCCACTAAATTTTTGAGGATCTGAAATTAAGTAAATGCATATCAATTTCCTTTACAACAAACCCTAAAAAATTAAAGAGGATCTGAAATTAACTAAATTTTTGAGGATCTCAAACATCAAACCCTAAAAAATTAAATTACGTAAATGCATATCAATTTCCTTTTCAACATCAAACCCTAAAAAATTAAATTTTTGAGGAGGGGATACTGTAGGGCTCACCGATCTTGCCTCGACGGTCTGAGAGGAGGCTGTGCGGTTGACCTTGTTCCTCCGGCGAGTAGGGAGGCGGCGCGAGCGCAGTTGGGTCGGGGGTTTCTCTTTCGTGGGGATGGAGAATTGAGGGAAAGCTCTGATCGCAGCTTTCCTTTTTTTTTTTTGTTATTTTGGTCAGAGGAGATGGGGCATTTCCCTTTTTTTTTTCGTCTGATCTGATCAGATCAGACGGCTCAGATTTCTCGACCGCAGGAAACAAGCCTGAGGCCGACCTCAGGCCCATTTTCCCGATATATATATATTATATATATATATATATATATATATATATATATAATATATATATATATATATATATATATATATATATATAACATAGCAGGAAGGACGGCTAGATTGAATCCGTCATTCATGCTGACCAACCCAGCTGAAGAATAATATAATATGCACATCTGTCACTTAGTAGATGGTCTAATTAAGACATCTGGCTACTTTTAATTGCCCATGTAACTCCATTATTTTATTGTAAAACATTTATTTCTCTGCACTGTCCTCTCCAACTTGGCACTGTCCTCTCCAACATGGCATGTATAATATTTGGCATCTAATTATAAAGTTTGAGTATTTTTTGTATCTTAATTTTTCATTACTCGAGTCTTAACTTTATAAATTATTCTTTTGAAGTACATTTTATCAATTTTTGAGTCACTAAAAGTTGTATTTTTGTTTGATGTTGAGTTAATTTTATAATAAAATGAATAATAATATTTTCTTCGTAATGAACTGTTATTTGTAACTAAATTTGCATGAAGGTGTTTTAAAAAAAAGTTTTTTATAATTAAGATACTAAAATTAAGAACTTAAAGTTAAGATGTCAAAATGGTCAAACGTTATAATTAGAGTGCCATGCATAGGGTAATTTAGCCGAATATTTTTGTTGTACCAAATTTGTTTTCTAGAAATTGAAACCAAAACGATCTTGTGAAGGCACAGAGAGATGTCATGTATCAAGCAAGCTTCCTTTCAACAAAATTGTTTGTGAAGAATGAAAAAATTGTTGGGTTTATAGCCTTTTGTTTTGATTTTTAGTCCCACATCGGCTAGAAAGGAATGTGTATCTCCATATATATGAGTCTTTACTCTTTATGGAGATGCACATGTAGTGCACTTGGGTGTGTGCCATGTGGGATTAATTATTAATGGTATAAAGGCTTAATCAACAATTAATAAGCTGTAAGCTTTTTGCTCTTGGAAAATTTATTTTCATAGGAGCTAAGTCCCATTGGGGCTTAGCGACTCGGACTCGGACTCGGACTCGGACTCGGGCTCGGGCTCGGGCTCGAACTCGGGCTCAAGGGCTCATGAGGCGTAATGTGGCATTTTATTGGCGCACTACCCTGAAGTGCAGGCAACTGCTTGGCAACCGCCCCGTGGGCTATATATGCAGGTTTCTCCTCTCTCTCAGTTGGTAGAAGTAATCAGAATTCCAGAGAGAAAACTCTAAGTGTTCTTTAACACAACAGAGTAGTGAGCGTGTTGTTTAACACAAACACTAGTACTTTTTAGTACGCGTGAGTTCTGTTACTTCAAACAGAGAGAGAAGAGTACCATTGCCAGAGGAGTTTGCCGTCTTCCGAGGAGTCAGAAGAGCAGGAGTGTTCCAAGGTTTTCCGTCAACCTTGCTGGTTCCTGGAAGCTGTTCGCAGAGGGCGAATAAAGCTTTGAGCAACGGTGATAATTCACCCCAGCAATTCCATCTCTCGCCTGTCATCCTTCTGTTGCCTTTAGCAGTTCTGTCAGTATCTTCTTTTTAGAAGGCACTACTGCCAGTTTGCTACGATCACGAAAATCTTTAGATTATTCGTGTATTACGATATCTTTTTAGATTTCGTAATTTGCAGAATCCTTCTGGATCTCTGTTGCAAAACCTTCTTTAAGGAGTTGCATTAGAAACGTTGTCTTTACAACTGTTTCATTTTCTCAGTTTTCCATCGAAAAATTGTGCCCCGGCGTTTCCGGCAATAACAATCTCAAAGCTTTATTGCTACGATGGAAAACATTAATGCTTCACTCCTCAACACTGACTTCTGTAAGTTAGAAAAGTTTGATGGAGAGCATTATCAAGTCTGAAAGAGGAAGGTTTATCTCACTCTTCAACTCAGAGACGTTGATCACGTGCTGCTTGAAGAGGAACCTACTGTTCCAAATACTGGGTCTGCTGCTGCAATATCTGCGGCTACTAAACTTCAGGCCAAGTGGAGAAGAGAAAATAGCATTTGCAGGCTCCTTATCCTGAATGCTATGGAGGATTCCCTTGCAGAATGCTATTCTAAAAAGAATATCGCTAGAGACATATGGGAGTCTCTAGAAAAACTCTACGAAGAAGACAAGAACCGCAGTAAAATATTTGTGGTTGAAAAATATCATAAGTGGTTCTTTGAGGACGAAAAGTCTATGCTGCCGCAGGTGAAGGAGTTCCTAAAACTGCGACAGAAGTTGGAAGACGAGGCGATGCCCCTCACCGACAAGTTTGTTGTTGGAGGGATTGTCTCAAAGCTCCCCGCTGGGTGGAGCAAGTTCTATGCAAACATGCATAGGAAGAAATTGGAGATCACCCTTGAAGATCTCCTACAGAAAATCTATGTTGAGGACCAGATGCGGGCTTAACTGAAGGTGGACACACTGTCCAAGCAATTGGCTAACGCCAATCTGGTTCAGACCAAGGGACCAAAGGAAAAGCAGGCGGCTTTCCACAGCAAGAAGAAGAACCCTGACAATCTAAAAGTCAAGGGAACTTCTATCAAAAAAAAAACCAAAGTCAGAAATGCCTTGCTTCAAGTGTGGCAAGAAGGGCCACTTTAAGAATGAGTATAAAGAAAAGACCAAGCAATCAGAGCAAGGAGAGCCTAGTAAGGTATCTATGATCACTGACGTAGTTGCTATGATTGCACAGGTTGATGCAGTAAGGACTGACTCT
This sequence comes from Iris pallida, assembly GCA_029216955.1. Classification (NCBI taxonomy): domain Eukaryota; kingdom Viridiplantae; phylum Streptophyta; class Magnoliopsida; order Asparagales; family Iridaceae; genus Iris; species Iris pallida. The sequence continues at coordinate 249,684 of JANAVB010003535.1, forward strand.
GACTGGTGGGTAGACACTGGAGCCTCCTGCCATGTATGCTCCAGTAAGGAGTGGTTCACCACCTATACACCTACTTCTGAAGTGGTTATGATGGCGAACCAGGCACAAGCTGAAGTGCTCGGGATCGGGACGGTGGTGTTGAAGCTGACTTCGGGCAAGTCTCTGACGCTTCAAGGCGTGAAGCACGTTCCTGCTATCGCCAAGAACCTGATCTCGGGAGGCCTACTCTGCAATGCAGGCCTCAGGATGGACATCAATACTGGCCAGATGGTGATGTCTATCAAGGGAACATATTTCGGGAAAGCTTTTATACCGAAGGAATGTTCAAGATTCAGCTTGTAAATCAGTCCAATGTAATTAATGTTATTAATGAAGTCACTCATTCTGCTTATACTCTTGAGTTGTGGCATAATAGGCTAGGACATGTTCATTGTAAACGAATAAACAGAATGTCTAGTCTAGGACTTATCTCCAAATGTGGGGGTAAGGTAGAGAAATGTGAAGTTTGTGCTCAAACGAAGATCACAAGGAAACCCTTTCCTCGGGTTAATCGAAGTACAGATCTTCTGGAGTTGGTTCACTCCGATATCTGTGACTTCAAACAGTTCTCTACAAAGGCCGGGATGAAGTATTTCATAACCTTCATCGATGACTTCTCAAAGTATGCGTTCGTCTACTTACTGAAGGCTAAAGACGAAGCATTCGAGAAGTTCAAGGAGTTCAGAGCTGAAGCTGAGCGACAGACTGGACAACAACTCAAAAGGATAAGAAGTGATCGAGGTGGGGAGTACAGGTCTCATGAATTCGCATCGTTCTGTAAGGAACATGGAATTGTCAATGAGACTACGGCTCCGTACTCTCCTCTATCAAACGGAGTAGCTGAGAGGAAGAACAGGACGTTGACAGAAATGATAAATTTAATGTTGTTGACTGCTGGCCTTCCTAAGTGCTACTGGGGAGAAGCTGCTTTGACGGCCACTTTTATTCTAAATAGTGCCTCATGCAACTTCTGATATTAATTCTCATGAACTCTGGTTCAAAGTCAGACCTAACTTGAATATTATTCGAGTGTGGGGGTGTCTGGCATATGTCAAGCTTCCAGATCTGAAGATTCAGAAGCTTGGGACAAGGACTACAAAGACGATCTTCTTGGGGTATGCCGAGAAGAGTGATGCTCGGAGATTTCTTGATATTGAGTCAAATCATATCATTGAATCTCGCGATGCAGAATATTTTGACGACAAGTTTGCAAGGCACAAGAATATTATTCTTCCGAATGTTCCGGAGAATAATGAGGGTGCACAAGAGACTGAAGTCTTCAATGAAGATGTGGTCCAAGAAGATGTTGTTGTTGATACAACGATTGAACCAGAACAAGCTGAGCCATCAGCTAAGCGTGTGAGGAGGCCGAAGGACTTCGGAAGTGACTTTGTCACCTATCATGTGGAAGCAGATCCACTTACCTATGATGAGGCGATGAAGACCAGAGACGCAGTTTTCTGGAAGGAGGCGATTGACAATGAGATTGATTCCATCACCTCAAATAACACTTGGGTGTTGGTTGATCTTCCTGAAGGAGCGAAACCAATCGGATGCAAATGGATCTTCAAGAAGAAGATGAAAGCAGACGAAACTATTGACAAGTTCAAGGCTAGGTTGGTAGCCAAGGGATTTTCTCAGAAGCAGGGGATTGACTACTTTGACACATATGCTCCAGTAGCCCGGATGACCACCATCAGAATATTGATTGCTCTCGCAGCTATAAATAAGATGGTGATACATCAGATGGATGTGAATGCGGCTTTCCTAAATGGCGAGCTGACCGAAGATTTACATGCAACAGCCAGAGGGATTTGTCATCAGAGGTCTTGAAGACAAAGTCTCAAGTTGATGAAA